>JAHPZR010048325.1:0-13325 GCA_019787425.1 Platygyra sinensis
CAGACTGCCGAGTATGTAGTATTTTAAAAATACTTTCCGGCTGCGTTTATGCTAGCAGAAATTGTTCGGAGTTCGTTTACTGGTCGTGGCGATCGAAGTGAATTGTGCAGCCATATCTGCCGTGTTGCGATCTTCCACCCTTTTTAAGAATTTTAACTCCTCTGAAGAGCAAATAATCTCTTTCGAGAGAACCAAGACGAATCGTGAGAAAACAACAGTCTAATAACAACTCGTCAAATTACATTGCACCTAATTTGCATAAACTTTCAAGTTAGGTTTTTTGAAAATAACTTCCGAGAATTTGGGATTCCTATCGCAGTTTGCGAAGAAATAATCAAGCTCCATACTTTTATTGAATCAAGGCAGGAGTATTCTTAATTTTATAGGCGAAGATGTGGCAGTCTGTAATTTTGCAATTTATTTTGGCTTCACTCGTCTAGTTCGCGTCACGCAACGTGATTTTCTTAAGCAGTCAAACGCAGTTTTTTTTTCTAAAGAATTGGCGATTGCTAAACCTGCTAGGTATATTTGAACTACTAGTGAAGTAAATTTGGCAGTACTATTGTCAATGCAGAATTTCCTTAGAACTTGGCAAGAACATTGGCTCGTCAATAATCTCACACAATTACCCGCAAAATCGAAGTTAAATTAATTTTCCTGCACAATTTTACTTCAAAATCAGGGTGTTTTGTTTTTCTGCACCCTTCATCTAAAGCCAACTAACTTAGCGGTAAGATGTTAAATTCAAACTACCGAAAGTCTTATCTATACAAATTTGGAGATCGGCATATTTTGGGGGCGCAAGAAACAAGTCGGCATGTTTTTAATAAGCTACGAGTGCAAAAACGTTTTCATATTAGCTCGTTTTATGACCTCTTTTATTGCAATATGATTTGTTTTACTGCAGTGTTCTAAATAATAACAGCAGTAGCCACGTGCAGTCATTGACTGCCTATTTTTTCAATTGCAGCCTTGCATGCCGCTACCGTGCCCGCAATACGAGCAGCAGTCAAAACTGAACTGTCCAAAAGCGAAACGACACGGAACGACACTGTGAAAATAGTATTTTTCTTTGCAGCTGGCAAGAATATAAAGACAATACTTAAGTTACGTTGGCTTTTTCTTAATTAAACTAAACTTGAGAATTCTTGGCTGAATTTGACGAGGAACAGCATGCTTTGTTCAGAATAACATAACTATTATATCCTACGCTGCGACACTCGACGAAGTACGAGCAAGTTGCCGGAGGACCAGTTTTGGCCACAAATTAAAAGCCTGGAGATACAAAATGTTTCATATTAGAGAGCTTTAAAAGCGCAGACGTTTCTGAGCCAACGGACGTCAACCGGAAGTTTATGTTCTTCCTTTTGGCACGTTTTTATGCAGTAATACTCGTCAAAGAGAAGTTATAATTTCCGGTTGACGTCCGCGGCCCAAAAACGTCTGTGCTTAAGCTCTCTCTAATTTTCCACTTTTCACAATGTGGTTTTTGGACTTATAATGCATTTTCGTGAATATTCAACGGCGTCTCCAGTGAGAAAACTTGCTCAACTTCAATGCTTTTTAGAACAGACAGTTTTTTCCCGCTTACTAAATCCAGATTTCTTGCGATTGGTTGATTCAAAGTTTACGTGCACAAGCCGTTTGCAAGGAGTTATACCTCGGTCTGTAAGCTTAAAAATCACATAAGTAAGGTCAAGATGATGGATATCAATTTCCCTCGAAGATCGATTTGAACACGAATTTGCACTAGCTATATAAAATAAACAACACGGCTGAAGTGTTTCACCCCCTCGAACGCCTCGACCGGATTGCACCGACTGAAATTAGCCAATCATCGCGTCGTAGGTACATCAACCCTACCATGAGCCAAGTGAAGAAACATTTAAATGGAATTGATTTGAAATGATACTTCATTAAAAACTTCAATGTTTATGGTGCGATCGATCAGTAATGGCGTGTGTGTGAAGATTTTTCTGTTTGTCCTGTTTTAAAGTACTCTTTTTTCTCTGCATTTTTCTGTTCATTATATTTCACAACGAGAGAAAGCAAGCACCTTAAGGATACGTTCTCGAACGGTTTGATTCTCCCAGGCTTGTTATCGTGCGGCCAACAATGTCTGAAAAACGCTTGGTGCCCTTCTACAAACTACAAGATGTCAACCACGAACTCGCTAAAAGGAATCTGTGAACCGCTGAACAAGTGAAGCACAACATCTCCGTCATCAACGAAAACATAAACTTTCACGATCAGCAAGGAGTCACTTTCTCGACGTTGCTTAAGGTAATGTGGGATTTTTAAATTCAAACCCTTAAAATGTCGCGTTAACATCTTATTATGTTTAGGCACGGTAAGCGAGTCATCGTGCTTCGTTAAATGTAAATAATGGAACTAAAATGGGATTGTTTTATTTTCTTGGCTAAAATCTGCTCAACTTAAAGAAGACTTCAGGCGAAAATTTACATTTATTACACATCTTTATCATCTTTGGTTTGAGCAACCCTTATGTTGAAGCAAATTAAAACAACATTTATATTTAAAACATTATGAGTCTGTCTACTCTATCTGGTTTATCGTTAACTAAATAGGTCAATCCAAGGAAAGATCATCTCGTACTTTTGGGCCTGGTATTTCATATCATCAAGCTTGTTCTTCTTCGCACCGTTTTTATCTCGTTAATCTTAATTCATCCAGGGATGTTTAAGATACTTTATTGATTTCTAGCTACACTCAGTTAGTTAGAACAGCAGGTTTGTAGCATTTACAGTCGTTGAAGCAAACCGAAAACGCCGCTGGAAGCGACACGAAAACGAAAAAAAAGAAAACTAAAGAAAAAAAAACCAGGTATTTAAAACTGTGGGAAAATATTTCACTTAACGCAATATGAATGAGACTTCTTGACAGGTAAATTAAAAACTAATGACAATCATTAAACGTAGTAAAAGCGGTAGACAAACTTTGCACAGGTGTCAAGATTCCGGCCAATTTAAGCCGGCTCAATTTCGCAACTAATTTATTAAAATGGTGAAACAGAGAATTAACTCTGAAGTGTAAATTAAAGTGCTACTTAAACCCATGAATAATCCACTGGGCGTTAGCCCTGATAAAGGGAAACAGGGAACCACACGAGGCAAAGAAAAAATCTTTTGACCTCGGTGGGAATCGAACCCACGACCTCCGGATTAGATCTACCGTTACTCTGCCGACGTCCCCGACTTTCTCTGTGCGACCTCGTAGCTCAGTCGGCAGAGTAACGGTAGATCTAATCCGGAGGTCGTGGGTTCGATTCCCACCGAGGTCAAAAGATTTTTTCTTTGCCTCGTGTGGTTCCCTGTTTCCCTTTATTAGGGCTAACGCCCAGTGGGTTATTCATGGGTTTAAGTAGCACTTTAATTTACACTTCAGAGTTAATTCTCTGTTTCACCATTTTTGTTCCCAGTGCTACGCGGCACAACATTCATATGTACCCTAATTTATTAAAATACTTGTATTTGCGATATTAAATCGTTTTACTTTCATTTATATTCCAATTCTTAAGAACGGGGAATAAAGTTACGTGTCAAAAGTATACAAAAGGTTATTATAGTAGTGATGAAACAACGATTCAAGATGGAATGATCGCCTCAAACGTGCTTAGCGTTCTGGCAAAGTACAACAGGTGCTAAATATCTCTTGGCCAAATTACATGGAGTGTCATTCCATTTTCCCACTTTGTATGATGCCTTATAGACAAAATGGAATGATCGTCTCAAACGTACTTAGTTTTTCTGGCAAAGCACGACAGGTGCTGAATGCTTATGTCCCTTGTCCAAATTACATGGAATGTCATTCCATTTCCCCTGATGCCTTATAGATGTGGCCACATTTTTCATTATTAGAATTAGGTTCTCCACTTGCCCATGCAGAATACTGGCCCGCTAATGGAGTGTCATCGATCCAGTAAAACATATCGTCAGCTTTTCTGTAAAGTCCAAGCCATGCGCCCCGATCTGGGACTGTTTGCTGGTTTATTAGGTCACGAACGAAGTTGTTTTCATCTTGTGATCTGATGATAGCGAGGTCTCCTCCCAGATTCTGGCAAGTCGTTCGAGCGTCGCTCCACTTGAGGGTTGGAGTGTCGATGACGTGGTAACAAGAATTTCCATGAAGAACCCAATCTTGGGGACACTCTGATCAGTTGAAATATAAAACAGGTTCAGATTGTTACTAGCTAACGAATGCGGCAGGGTTTTAACATGAGTTTTTCATGTCATTATAGAATAGACCAATTTCGATCTATTAAAATTTAAACATGGGCCCGAGGCTCGAAATAGAGACAAGGCGCCAAATTACAAAAAAAAGGAAACAAGCAAACATGGTGAGGATGCGGCTCTTCAAATCAGCCCTGTAACCGTAGACTGTTCCCGGCATCTCTGTTTTTCAACGCACGTGGAAGCTGAACAAGCGAGCAAAGCGAGCTCGAAGCACATGGGTGTTGGGGCGAGCAAAGCGGGCCAACCACTGCCAACTCCGTGAAATCTCCTGTTGTGCGCTGGCGTCCATTTCTCTCGGTTTCTATGCGCGCGTTGAACGATGGAATGAAAATACGAGAAAAACAGTGGGCTGAGTAAAGTCTACGGCAACTGGGCTGGCTCGGTTAACGGGAGGAATTTTCTTGTCGCATACTTCTGAAGTGGTAATCATGCACAATTAAGGCAAAAAACTCTATCAGTTTGGCCGCTACGATCCGACTTGGGTGTTCATATGTGAACAATTTATCCCTCTTGCCGAGATCTCGGGGCTGGCTTCCTCAAAGTACAGGAGTCCGGTCAACCGTGCTGGCTGAGTTTCCGAGATCTCGTCTCACCACTCTTTAACGATTTTTGGTTAAAATTTCGATGTGTTATATTATAGAAGTTGGGCTGACTCACTGAGCTAATGAGATCTTGGTTTCTTGCCATCGTTTGTGTGGGTTTGACATCTGCACATTGAATATAAAGTAAATATGTTTTAAAATTACCTTTCTTAACTTCGCATCTGTCTCCAGTCCAAGACTGTTGGCACGAGCAGGAAAAGGTTTGGTGTTCGTTGTCGGGCAAACAAGATCCACCATTGAGACAGCTGGTGACCAAACATCCCTGAAAAAAAAAATTGATAAAATCAGTACCTTGAAAAAACAATTCCAAAAAACCGGGCTCCTGCAAAAATTTAAATTGCACTTTTTTTCATTTCCATGTACTTAGTCAGTGATGATTGAAACTTCTTGAATTCGAACTTTTTTTCGTTTGTTATCTTATTTTGATAAGCAAAAACAAGAAAAATCTTTAATTGTCAAAGTTTTCTACTGAGGTAGCCGGCAGCTAAACGTGTAGAAATTAAACTGCGATTTTTTTTAACGCAGCTAAATTTTTCATATGCACTTAGATTATACTTACAAGCTCTAGTGTGAAGCCGCTGAAGCATTGTCTTTCAACCTCAGAAAACGACCGAGCGCGTGGATTAATTTAGCATTCAGGTGCAGGCTAATAATGCAAAAATATTTGTTGTTTGAGAATTCATATTTGCCTACGTTTGTCTGATGAATCACGCAGGTAATGCGCATGAAATAAATGGATGGATATTACACGGCGAGAAGATATGAATTTTATGTTCGAGTGTCAAGAGCAATATCTCACGAGTGAGCGACTTTCCGAAGATTTGCGACTACTTTCCGAAGATTTTTCGAAGAAAAACCGAAGATTTCCAAGATTATAGAAGATTGCCGAAGACTTTTGAGGAAGACCCGAGGATGTTTCGATCATATACCAACGAATTTAAGCACAATTTAAGGGACAAAAATAATAATATAAGTGAAATCATCGATATCTTCACTAGTGAAAATTCGCCACCAGAGTCCCGGCTGTGCCAGTTTTGTATGAATTTAACGAGTGATGTATTTTCCAACAAAACACTCCTGTCTATATAATTAAGGCCAGGATTGTATAATGACAAGCAAAACGCTAATTTTAGCTAAGGGCACTATTTTCACTTAGCTATAACGTTGACTTTTTGGTCGGCTCGATTTTGAATTCGTTATTATAGTTGGTATGATTCAGACGAATTGTCTCCATAACACGATGCTATTTTTATCTTGTTCGTGGAATTCTGTTTATCTTTAGGAGCATTGAAAAAGTGACTCCTTCCTGATCAATAAGCTCTGCACTTTCATCGATAAGGGAGATGTCATGCTTGTTTAGTTCACAGGTTCTTTTGCCGTCCTTTAATTTTGGGATGTCATTTTGTAGTTTGTAGAAGTACACCAAGTGTTTCTCATACATTGTTGGTTGCACGATAACAAACTGGGAGAAACAAACCTTTTGACAACATATCCCTTAAGCTGCTTATTTTTCTGATATTTCAAGTACTTAATTTCTTTTTGCCTTCTCGGTGGTGACAAAAACGGCAAATATTTAAGAAATAGAAAAACATGTACCCGTGTTTCTACCGAGTTATACAAACACGTGTGGAAGTTTGGAGAACCGAAAAATGCTGTGGGAACAGGCCCGCCTGCAGGCGGGCCTGTTCCCACAGCATTTTTCGGTTCTCCAAACTTCCACTCGTGTTTGTATAACTCGGTTAGAAACACGGGTACATGTTTTTCTATTTCTTAAATATTTGCCGTTTTTGTCACCACCGAGAAGGCAAAAAGAAATTAAGTACTTGAAATATCAGAAAAATAAGCAGCTTAAGGGATATGTTGTCAAAAGGTTTGTTTCTCCCAGTTTGTTATCGTGCAACCAACAATGTATGAGAAACACTTGGTGTACTTCTACAAACTACAAAATGACATCCCAAAATTAAAGGACGGCAAAAGAACCTGTGAACTAAACAAGCATGACATCTCCCTTATCGATGAAAGTGCAGAGCTTATTGATCAGGAAGGAGTCACTTTTTCAATGCTCCTAAAGATAAACAGAATTCCACGAACAAGATAAAAATAGCATCGTGTTATGGAGACAATTCGTCTGAATCATACCAACTATAATAACGAATTCAAAATCGAGCCGACCAAAAAGTCAACGTTATAGCTAAGTGAAAATAGTGCCCTTAGCTAAAATTAGCGTTTTGCTTGTCATTATACAATCCTGGCCTTAATTATATAGACAGGAGTGTTTTGTTGGAAAATACATCACTCGTTAAATTCATACAAAACTGGCACAGCCGGGACTCTGGTGGCGAATTTTCACTAGTGAAGATATCGATGATTTCACTTATATTATTATTTTTGTCCCTTAAATTGTGCTTAAATTCGTTGGTATATGATCGAAAACATCCTCGGGTCTTCCTCAAAAGTCTTCGGCAATCTTCTATAATCTTGGAAATCTTCGGTTTTTCTTCGAAAATCTTCGGAAAGTAGTCGCAAATCTTCGGAAAGTCGCTCACTCGTGAGATATTGCTCTTGACACTCGAACATAAAATTCATATCTTCTCGCCGTGTAATATCCATCCATTTATTTCATGCGCATTACCTGCGTGATTCATCAGACAAACGTAGGCAAATATGAATTCTCAAACAACAAATATTTTTGCATTATTAGCCTGCACCTGAATGCTAAATTAATCCACGCGCTCGGTCGTTTTCTGAGGTTGAAAGACAATGCTTCAGCGGCTTCACACTAGAGCTTGTAAGTATAATCTAAGTGCATATGAAAATTTAGCTGCGTTAAAAAAAATCGCAGTTTAATTTCTACACGTTTAGCTGCCGGCTACCTCAGTAGAAAACTTTGACAATTAAAGATTTTTCTTGTTTTTGCTTATCAAAATAAATAACAAACGAAAAAAAGTTCGAATTCAAGAAGTTTCAATCATCACTGACTAAGTACATGGAAATGAAAAAAAGTGCAATTTAAATTTTTGCAGGAGCCCGGTTTTTTGGAATTGTTTTTTCAAGGTACTGATTTTATCAATTTTTTTTTCAGGGATGTTTGGTCACCAGCTGTCTCAATGGTGGATCTTGTTTGCCCGACAACGAACACCAAACCTTTTCCTGCTCGTGCCAACAGTCTTGGACTGGAGACAGATGCGAAGTTAAGAAAGGTAATTTTAAAACATATTTACTTTATATTCAATGTGCAGATGTCAAACCCACACAAACGATGGCAAGAAACCAAGATCTCATTAGCTCAGTGAGTCAGCCCAACTTCTATAATATAACACATCGAAATTTTAACCAAAAAATCGTTAAAGAGTGGTGAGACGAGATCTCGGAAACTCAGCCAGCACGGTTGACCGGACTCCTGTACTTTGAGGAAGCCAGCCCCGAGATCTCGGCAAGAGGGATAAATTGTTCACATATGAACACCCAAGTCGGATCGTAGCGGCCAAACTGATAGAGTTTTTTGCCTTAATTGTGCATGATTACCACTTCAGAAGTATGCGACAAGAAAATTCCTCCCGTTAACCGAGCCAGCCCAGTTGCCGTAGACTTTACTCAGCCCACTGTTTTTCTCGTATTTTCATTCCATCGTTCAACGCGCGCATAGAAACCGAGAGAAATGGACGCCAGCGCACAACAGGAGATTTCACGGAGTTGGCAGTGGTTGGCCCGCTTTGCTCGCCCCAACACCCATGTGCTTCGAGCTCGCTTTGCTCGCTTGTTCAGCTTCCACGTGCGTTGAAAAACAGAGATGCCGGGAACAGTCTACGGTTACAGGGCTGATTTGAAGAGCCGCATCCTCACCATGTTTGCTTGTTTCCTTTTTTTGTAATTTGGCGCCTTGTCTCTATTTCGAGCCTCGGGCCCATGTTAAATTTTAATAGATCGAAATTGGTCTATTCTATAATGACATGAAAACTCATGTTAAAACCCTGCCGCATTCGTTAGCTAGTAACAATCTGAACCTGTTTTATATTTCAACTGATCAGAGTGTCCCCAAGATTGGGTTCTTCATGGAAATTCTTGTTACCACGTCATCGACACTCCAACCCTCAAGTGGAGCGACGCTCGAACGACTTGCCAGAATCTGGGAGGAGACCTCGCTATCATCAGATCACAAGATGAAAAACAACTTCGTTCGTGACCTAATAAACCAGCAAACAGTCCCAGATCGGGGCGCATGGCTTGGACTTTACAGAAAAGCTGACGATATGTTTTACTGGATCGATGACACTCCATTAGCGGGCCAGTATTCTGCATGGGCAAGTGGAGAACCTAATTCTAATAATGAAAAATGTGGCCACATCTATAAGGCATCAGGGGAAATGGAATGACATTCCATGTAATTTGGACAAGGGACATAAGCATTCAGCACCTGTCGTGCTTTGCCAGAAAAACTAAGTACGTTTGAGACGATCATTCCATTTTGTCTATAAGGCATCATACAAAGTGGGAAAATGGAATGACACTCCATGTAATTTGGCCAAGAGATATTTAGCACCTGTTGTACTTTGCCAGAACGCTAAGCACGTTTGAGGCGATCATTCCATCTTGAATCGTTGTTTCATCACTACTATAATAACCTTTTGTATACTTTTGACACGTAACTTTATTCCCCGTTCTTAAGAATTGGAATATAAATGAAAGTAAAACGATTTAATATCGCAAATACAAGTATTTTAATAAATTAGGGTACATATGAATGTTGTGCCGCGTAGCACTGGGAACAAAAATGGTGAAACAGAGAATTAACTCTGAAGTGTAAATTAAAGTGCTACTTAAACCCATGAATAACCCACTGGGCGTTAGCCCTAATAAAGGGAAACAGGGAACCACACGAGGCAAAGAAAAAATCTTTTGACCTCGGTGGGAATCGAACCCACGACCTCCGGATTAGATCTACCGTTACTCTGCCGACTGAGCTACGAGGTCGCACAGAGAAAGTCGGGGACGTCGGCAGAGTAACGGTAGATCTAATCCGGAGGTCGTGGGTTCGATTCCCACCGAGGTCAAAAGATTTTTTCTTTGCCTCGTGTGGTTCCCTGTTTCCCTTTATCAGGGCTAACGCCCAGTGGATTATTCATGGGTTTAAGTAGCACTTTAATTTACACTTCAGAGTTAATTCTCTGTTTCACCATTTTAATAAATTAGTTGCGAAATTGAGCCGGCTTAAATTGGCCGGAATCTTGACACCTGTGCAAAGTTTGTCTACCGCTTTTACTACGTTTAATGATTGTCATTAGTTTTTAATTTACCTGTCAAGAAGTCTCATTCATATTGCGTTAAGTGAAATATTTTCCCACAGTTTTAAATACCTGGTTTTTTTTTCTTTAGTTTTCTTTTTTTTCGTTTTCGTGTCGCTTCCAGCGGCGTTTTCGGTTTGCTTCAACGACTGTAAATGCTACAAACCTGCTGTTCTAACTAACTGAGTGTAGCTAGAAATCAATAAAGTATCTTAAACATCCCTGGATGAATTAAGATTAACGAGATAAAACGGTGCGAAGAAGAACAAGCTTGATGATATGAAATACCAGGCCCAAAAGTACGAGATGATCTTTCCTTGGATTGACCTATTTAGTTAACGATAAACCAGATAGAGTAGACAGACTCATAATGTTTTAAATATAAATGTTGTTTTAATTTGCTTCAACATAAGGGTTGCTCAAACCAAAGATGATAAAGATGTGTAATAAATGTAAATTTTCGCCTGAAGTCTTCTTTAAGTTGAGCAGATTTTAGCCAAGAAAATAAAACAATCCCATTTTAGTTCCATTATTTACATTTAACGAAGCACGATGACTCGCTTACCGTGCCTAAACATAATAAGATGTTAACGCGACATTTTAAGGGTTTGAATTTAAAAATCCCACATTACCTTAAGCAACGTCGAGAAAGTGACTCCTTGCTGATCGTGAAAGTTTATGTTTTCGTTGATGACGGAGATGTTGTGCTTCACTTGTTCAGCGGTTCACAGATTCCTTTTAGCGAGTTCGTGGTTGACATCTTGTAGTTTGTAGAAGGGCACCAAGCGTTTTTCAGACATTGTTGGCCGCACGATAACAAGCCTGGGAGAATCAAACCGTTCGAGAACGTATCCTTAAGGTGCTTGCTTTCTCTCGTTGTGAAATATAATGAACAGAAAAATGCAGAGAAAAAAGAGTACTTTAAAACAGGACAAACAGAAAAATCTTCACACACACGCCATTACTGATCGATCGCACCATAAACATTGAAGTTTTTAATGAAGTATCATTTCAAATCAATTCCATTTAAATGTTTCTTCACTTGGCTCATGGTAGGGTTGATGTACCTACGACGCGATGATTGGCTAATTTCAGTCGGTGCAATCCGGTCGAGGCGTTCGAGGGGGTGAAACACTTCAGCCGTGTTGTTTATTTTATATAGCTAGTGCAAATTCGTGTTCAAATCGATCTTCGAGGGAAATTGATATCCATCATCTTGACCTTACTTATGTGATTTTTAAGCTTACAGACCGAGGTATAACTCCTTGCAAACGGCTTGTGCACGTAAACTTTGAATCAACCAATCGCAAGAAATCTGGATTTAGTAAGCGGGAAAAAACTGTCTGTTCTAAAAAGCATTGAAGTTGAGCAAGTTTTCTCACTGGAGACGCCGTTGAATATTCACGAAAATGCATTATAAGTCCAAAAACCACATTGTGAAAAGTGGAAAATTAGAGAGAGCTTAAGCACAGACGTTTTTGGGCCGCGGACGTCAACCGGAAATTATAACTTCTCTTTGACGAGTATTACTGCATAAAAACGTGCCAAAAGGAAGAACATAAACTTCCGGTTGACGTCCGTTGGCTCAGAAACGTCTGCGCTTTTAAAGCTCTCTAATATGAAACATTTTGTATCTCCAGGCTTTTAATTTGTGGCCAAAACTGGTCCTCCGGCAACTTGCTCGTACTTCGTCGAGTGTCGCAGCGTAGGATATAATAGTTATGTTATTCTGAACAAAGCATGCTGTTCCTCGTCAAATTCAGCCAAGAATTCTCAAGTTTAGTTTAATTAAGAAAAAGCCAACGTAACTTAAGTATTGTCTTTATATTCTTGCCAGCTGCAAAGAAAAATACTATTTTCACAGTGTCGTTCCGTGTCGTTTCGCTTTTGGACAGTTCAGTTTTGACTGCTGCTCGTATTGCGGGCACGGTAGCGGCATGCAAGGCTGCAATTGAAAAAATAGGCAGTCAATGACTGCACGTGGCTACTGCTGTTATTATTTAGAACACTGCAGTAAAACAAATCATATTGCAATAAAAGAGGTCATAAAACGAGCTAATATGAAAACGTTTTTGCACTCGTAGCTTATTAAAAACATGCCGACTTGTTTCTTGCGCCCCCAAAATATGCCGATCTCCAAATTTGTATAGATAAGACTTTCGGTAGTTTGAATTTAACATCTTACCGCTAAGTTAGTTGGCTTTAGATGAAGGGTGCAGAAAAACAAAACACCCTGATTTTGAAGTAAAATTGTGCAGGAAAATTAATTTAACTTCGATTTTGCGGGTAATTGTGTGAGATTATTGACGAGCCAATGTTCTTGCCAAGTTCTAAGGAAATTCTGCATTGACAATAGTACTGCCAAATTTACTTCACTAGTAGTTCAAATATACCTAGCAGGTTTAGCAATCGCCAATTCTTTAGAAAAAAAAACTGCGTTTGACTGCTTAAGAAAATCACGTTGCGTGACGCGAACTAGACGAGTGAAGCCAAAATAAATTGCAAAATTACAGACTGCCACATCTTCGCCTATAAAATTAAGAATACTCCTGCCTTGATTCAATAAAAGTATGGAGCTTGATTATTTCTTCGCAAACTGCGATAGGAATCCCAAATTCTCGGAAGTTATTTTCAAAAAACCTAACTTGAAAGTTTATGCAAATTAGGTGCAATGTAATTTGACGAGTTGTTATTAGACTGTTGTTTTCTCACGATTCGTCTTGGTTCTCTCGAAAGAGATTATTTGCTCTTCAGAGGAGTTAAAATTCTTAAAAAGGGTGGAAGATCGCAACACGGCAGATATGGCTGCACAATTCACTTCGATCGCCACGACCAGTAAACGAACTCCGAACAATTTCTGCTAGCATAAACGCAGCCGGAAAGTATTTTTAAAATACTACATACTCGGCAGTCTGTAATTGTTGCCAATTTTTTTTTTGGCTTCACTCGTCTGTTCCGCGTCACGCAACGTGATTTTCTTAAGCAGTCAAACGCAGTTTTTTTTTCTAAAGAATTGGCGATTGGCTAACCTGCTAGGTATATTTGAACTACTAGTGAAGTAAATTTGGCAAGTACTTATTGTCAATGCAGAATGTTCCTTTAGAACTTGGCCAAGAACATTGGCTTCGTCAAATAATCTCACACAATTACCCGCAAAATCGAAGTTAAATTAATTTTCCTGCACAATT
>JAHPZR010048328.1:0-40486 GCA_019787425.1 Platygyra sinensis
TGAATAGCAAAATCTAGAAATCTTGAAGAAAATGCTGGCAAAATAGCAACAGTTTTTGTCATCAGAGCAGTCCAGTGAGCTGAAAAGCTTGGACATTTTCTTGAATATTGCAGGCCTTGAAAAAATATGCTTGTGGACAACACTGGAGGTCTTTCAATCAAGTTTGAGTTTGAATGAAAGGAGCGTTTGCAACGGTGGAAATTTGTGTCCTCTATGGTTGGAGACTCTTAAATCACTTTGATAGCGTTGGAGACACCTTATAGCTGCGATACAGTTGGTTGTGAGCTGTAGCAAGTTATACTTGTTCGCTGCTGTGCCCCGACTTGGACTGGAAAATACGCGCCAGAAAGCATGGTTATGTGTTTATTTCAACAGCTTTTAAAAAGCAATGTTTTGATATTTTATTCCTGACATCAATCTGTGTCAACGATTGTATGGAGACTGAGAACTGTTAGAATAAATTAAAACAACAAACTTTTTGGTTATTGGGCTTCTTATATTCAAGACAAAACAATGGTTTCTTACCTTAAAGTTATGCATCAGTCAATTGATACCCTGGTCCCCCGAGCCCCAGGACATAGTGGGGTTTTAACGCAGCTAAGGCTGGGATTTAACACCCTTTTAAAGGTGCTTAGGCCAGTGGGGAGGGATTGCCTCCTTAAGATGCCACCGCCATAGCCTGGTTTTGAGTTTGGTGTAGCCATCTTCTAGACCAGTTGCCTTTACCCAGCCAACAAGCACGGCCTGCCCAACTATTTAACCCATAGTTGGGACTGGAGTTGCTGAGCAGCAGAGCATATCCACACACCGGTGGGTCATGCATACTACAGCCAGCAGGGCCCCAGTTCCTACGCTCATCATATTTAAATCCCCTGACAAGAAGTCGGTTATGCCCCCACCCACTGGGCCCCTCTCAGTCCGCACCTGTGTATTGGTTATTCCACAGATACCCCAACCTACCCTTCAGTGATCCATCTTTAGACCACCTCCAGGATGATCAGGGAGTTCCCCTATCTGCCACCCAGGGGACGCGCCGTATAGGCCGGAGGCCCAGCCCACGATGGGGGGCAGTGGATTTAACAAAATGTTTGCAAACTGGGGCTGCGGAGCGGCGATTTAACAGCAAGTGTGAATACCGGAAACAGGGACAACAGCCGGGATTTAACACAGATGACTATGGGAGGGACCATTACAAAAGTGATGGGCGAGGTGGGGAAAAAACAAAAAAATCATGCAAGGTAGGGTGTCTGATAATGAGCTGCCGTAAATCACTAACCGCAAGAACGGTGTATTGAAGTTGAAAACTCTAATCGCAAACTGCAAACGTGATGGCAAGGACAAGATCACATGATTTCTCGCGGTTTGCAGTTCAAGGTATTGCCCAAAAAATTTGTTGCTAAAGGTCTCTAGTAAAGCAAAACCACTGTGTGAAACTGAGATAAAAAATATTTGTTTGAAGCCCGTTCAAGCCTTGTCAACTTTAAGATCATGACAGTGGAATATCCCCCATCCCAAAACAAAAAAAAAAGCGCAGGGGACTGTAGAGGCAGTGAACGTGAGAAACAAATTCTTGCAAGGTGAAAGCGGCCCACCTCTCATCACTGTTCTAATTGTCCGTTCCTAAAACGAATTCTCGTTTTCCATGACATCGGCGGTGAGAACATTTTTAATTCATTGATATTGGTTCTATTTGAAGCAGGTTAATACGTTTATACAGATTGAATCAAAATTCAAAAATTTTACAAAACAAGTAGATACATAGTTTCTTCCGAAAGTTTAAATATTCTAGAATAGTTAAGATAAAAGAACATTTAAGTTAGAGTATTTTTGATGGAGACACATATTTTATGGAAAGTTGCCTGCCCAATTGCTGTGGGCAGCTAACATCAGAGTTGATACCGTTGAATCATTGTTGACAGAGAGTATTTTGAATAAGAACAGTTACAAGCATTTTCGTCCTATGAATTTGAGTTTTTTATATATAAATGCATTATTTTAAATTTTAAAATTTCGAGCACTTTAAAATATTGACTATCTAATCAGATATAAGAAGAATGGATGAGCAGAGCAAGACCAAGGACGCAGACTTGCACCCGAGCCACTGAGCTATCACATTGCTGTATATGTTATGTGCAGAACCAATTGTTTTATACTTTAGAAGCACACCCATGCATTTATGTAATACTAAAATTGATATAATTCTTACCTAGTTTTTAGCCAGATTTTGAATTCATTAATGCCCGATTAACACAATGTCGACTTGTGCATGAACTTGCGTTCATTGAAAGGACACTTTCCACAGCAAATTATGATTGCAGAAGAAAACTGACAATAGAGTTGAACTGGAGTTCAGAGACAAAAAATGGTAAAGCTTGATCTTTGCCGATTTGAGTTGTTTTTTGTTGGTTCCCATGTTCGGTTGCCCCTGCTATACGGGGCTTTTAATAGACTTAATGGCCCTGGGGGTGGGGAAATAAGCCATCTTTTAAAACTGGGTAAATGTTAAATCAGGGCTCGGGATGCCGGGGTTTCAATTGACTGATGCATTAATTTGGGCATCAATTTTGTTTTTGATTCAATCTTGTTTGACTGCCGACTGAAACTGTTTGAGTATTCTTTCCAAGTCATTTCTTAAAAAAGAAACAGCTGTTTTCTTCTTCCTGCTTCTAGAACCTGTTCAATGCATCAACAAGACCTTTCTGGATCTTTTCTTTCACCCAGTCACGCAAAATATTATTTAAATTCTCAAATATTTCCGCCATTTTAAAACAGCAGAGGGTAAAACTTTACAATGACGACGTCAATCGTGCGACTCTCCTCTAATAGATCATAGGCGAGAACCAATCAAAATGCAAAATAACTTGGCTTATTATATAAATGCAGATAAAATATGGATAATGTTGATACGCTCAAGGATAAAAACTAGTGAGACAATCTCAGAAAGTGCAGAGTGTTATGCAAGACTGTCAGTACCTTTTGAGTCATCTGCTGCCTGTATATAACTTGTAAGTTCTAGGGCCAAAAATAACCGATAATTACTGTTTGTCAAGACGGTTTTAAATTTTACTGTGGTGTTTTACATTGAACTTTGTTCATTTTAAATTCATTAATACGTTGAATTAGCCAACGTGATAATTTTATTTTTTCAACGCCAACATTTGTAACTTGATACTTTTGTTTTCCTCGCCAAAATTTGTAACATGATAGCCTTATTTTCTCAAAAACATACAAAGGAAGATATGTTCGCTTTTTTTCAGCTGGAGAAAAATGAAATAATGTTAATAACTAATGAAAAAATGAAAGATGAATGATTTTGTTTCATTCAAGAGGTAAATTTTCATATCATCGATAAACAATTACTAATTTACTTATCAAATAGTCACGTAGTGTCTCGGAATAGCACATTCTTATTAGGTTGCCACCATTGGTATTAACAAGAAACCAGTTCAAAATACACAATGATATCTATTAATACAACCGAGAAGCCTTTCAACTTGACCAATATTATATCCTACATATTATATCCTATGCTGAATGAGTCCCCTTTAAGACTGACTAAATTTATTTGTGGTTTCCGCAAATAAAACAAACATTTAAGTTTACACCTTACTCCCATAGTGCCTTATAACCATAGTGCTTTAGCAGCGTCAACCTACCAAACCATCCCAATAGTGCACTCTGCACTAAAAATGAAAGCATTTTATGGTGAACTAGTATCTGCCTACAAGTGTCAGTTAACTAATGTTTGACTGCATTCTATTAGTTAATAAAGTGTCTAGGTGCTATTCAACCCTAAACTCAACAATTTATTTCCACCCTCCCACGCCTCCTCACTTCCTGAGCAAGATGTATAGGGGATAATACATGGGTCCACGTAGATATGGAATTTCTCTTCAAGTGTTCAATAATAATGGACACAAACAGAGAGTCGGCCCACTAGTCCCAAAACGAAGACAAACTTCCGACCTTTTCTCTTGGGCTAGAGTTCTTAAGATATCAGTGTGCCCCAAATTTGACCATTTTTCAAAAAAATTGTTTTTCGCTTTTTCAGATAGATGTTATTGCAATCTTTCATTTAAAGAAAATTCTATGAAAAAAGATTTATTCTAAGCAGAGTTATTAATGAAAAACGTTTCTTTTCATTAATTATCTCTAATTGATAGTTGTCAACACCCTGTCGACACTTTGTCAGGAGAGCAAAGTTGCATTAAAAGCTAGCGCGACAGACGCGATGTTGTTCCATTTTCACACGTTTGTGTTTAAGATATTGGTCGATGTTCTACTTCGAGTGTTTTCTAATTTGTAGACTATAAATTTAATATCCTATATCTATCTAAGTCATCGAAGAAAAAACGCAAAAGTTCTTGTCCTTTTGCTAGTGCAAAGTTCTCAAGAAACCTTCAAATAGGAAAAAGGGTTCAATTTCATTCATTAAGCATCGAGCTGATGTGTTTGCGGCTTGTGATCAAGAACAAAATTGATGGGAGAACGATACCGTTAGTGCTAGCCGGGTGAAAACTGAAGACCAAGGCAAAGACGAACCTGCAGAACCAGACTCACAAGAGTCATGGCAAAAACAACTGTTGCCGACGATCGCCTGTAAGAAAATCTCTTGAAATCAGTTTCTTGTCGGTTTTGTCACGCAGATGTGACTTTGTTGGAGAATGTTTCTGCAAGATCCGGGCTTGGTTCATGTTGGATTGTGTCCTGTCAAAACGAGAATTGCTTGTCGAGGACTGTGCATTTCTCTGATCATAAGTTCATAAGCGCTTTCACCTTTCGAAGTTGTAACTTCTTGATCGATACTGCACGTTAAAGTAAAATAATCCTTCCCTTGATCCATCAACAGGTCATTAATTTTCTGACATGTTATGTAATTATCTCATTACACCGGAAGAACGCCGTAAAGTATATTTTCCTTCATATCTCGAAACGAAAATTTCAGCGAGTGAAGCGCACATTTTGAGTTCATTTCCGGCGAATTTTCAACGTTTTTTGCTGAAATTTTGAGAAATTTCTCTTGACAAATAATGTATTCAAACTCGACTTTTTTAACGCCTTCAACTAGTAATTCGTGTTCGTGTGTCCTTAACAACCGCCTGCCTAGATTAGCTCGCTATTTGCAGGCGGTGTTCACTGTAACTAATTCTTTTGGAAGACTTAATAAACTTGAAACTTGAAACTTGAAACTAGAATGTTGTCCAATAATCGGGCAAAAAATAGTGTCGGGAAATTTTATTTTTTGCTTCTCTCAAAAGTTATGACTATTTTAGTGAAGAGAATGCATGTTTTTTAACCTTTCGAAGTTTAACTGCGTGTCAGAAACAAACCAGACAAGTAATCAAAATTTCCCGACAACATTTTTTAGAGAAAGGTGTCAAGAAGATATAGCAATATTAATTGCGTTCTCCCGTTCAAAGCCGACCAGAAACGAACTTGATTAGTGGACCTCTTTACTTCAAGAAAAAACGTGCTATATTTGGGAAACCAACAAATGCAACAAATTTTGACAGAGAGACACTCTGGTAAACCCAAACAAATGACAAACTGGTTTGTTTCAACCTTTAAAGGTAAGCTTAAATTTTTACGTTTTAAGGTTGTTAAATATAAATCTCAAACTTTCAACAGAAAAATTGAAATAAAGCCAATTCCTATATCGCTTACCACAAACAAATCACTTCTGATATTGTTGTCCACTTTTCGCGTCGGATTTGATGCACAATTCCACCAGCTATGTTATGAAACAATTCAGGCACTTGGGAAGTTTGGAGAAGTTTGGAGAGCTTCTTTTGTGCTCTCCAAACTTCCCGCATGCTCCATAACTCGATAGTGCACACTAAAGCATGAACCAATTCCTAAACAGTACTAATTGGGAACAATATTAAAACTGAGCTAGTTAAAATTAAGTAAAATTATCCTAATTAAAAGATCTAAACCTCCTAAATACCTAAATACCACCAGCGATCCTGAGTTCTGTCTAGAAACAACCCTGCTCTACAAGGATAGTTTTTCGTACTCATAACAATGTTTATGCATGAAAGCTCACCTGATATTTCACTGGTGTTTATAGAAATAAACATACCAAACAAGCGATGATGGAAGCATTGACCTAACACATGAACTACTCAAGTAGCTTCAAGTAAATTTCTGAGATGCAGTACAAAGTAGAAGAGGCTCTTGTTTCTAAAACGTTTAACAAAGTGTAGTATTTATTTGAATATTTTCTTTGTCTACGGTCAACAGCACAAAACAAGTTGAAAAGCATCCATACATGACTTGATATACAGTTGACCACTTATTTAAAAAATTAATTATGTGTAGAATTTTAGCCTTCTGTAAGGTTTCATTTTCTGAATTTCAGTGTAACACCTGATATCTGTCGATATACGCTTAACTGCTTAGCTATTTATTTAATTTATGCAAAATTTATTAAAACCACAAAAATGTCTCCCTGGAGCCATTAGTGATATTTTCCCTTTCAATAATAGCAGGAGCAACTTCAGAATACCTGGCCACTCATGCCCTCCCTAAATCTACTGCTCTCATGGTCCGCAGTCGGCTAGCAAGTTTATATGTATGTGGGGTTTACCTTGGTGTAAAAACCTGTGAAGTTTTTCTTTGTTTTGTAGCTATTGTTAGGTTTAGGTCTATTACATCGAATTCTTTGTTTTCTTGGCTTTACGTCACTGGTGAGTGTCACAGGTTTTAACACCAAAGATGGGCCTGTATGTACTAACTGTTCAACTAAAGTGCTACCACGGCCTGCAGTCCCACAGTGGGGCTCCACAGTGGATGAAAGAACGAGGTATACCGGTATTCGAGGTTTTTATATACAGTTTATTATGTAAATTATTCCACTGCAGGACTGGGTAGCAGGATTTGATGAGTGATATTTCAGTGGACGGGTATTGTGAATACGGTAATAGTAATAGTAATAGGAGCTAATAGCCCCGAGTGTTTGATGAAGAAAACATTTTTCATCTTCAGTCTTCAGAGCACTCATGCAGACTGTATTTTCTAAGGACGTTAAGCCACAGGCGGCCCAAGCTCTCGTTGTGAGGAGTTATTACTTTTTTTTTAATCTTTAATTATGCGATCGTTCCGTGACATAGTTATCGCCGTCGTCTACTGTTACATAACGACCCAGTTTCATTACGCGAAGCGTGACTCTGTCTGACTCTGGCCTTTCAGCATTTGGAGGTGTTATGTTTCAACGGTCTGAATTTACAAAGGTTTGTATGGGAAAAAACGTTAATAGACATTTTAGCCGAAATTTTGATATTTTCTCAATAAAAATGACGTACCTCAATGCCTTGTTGTCTTTGCTATTGTCATCTTGCTTTTCAGCGCGATCCGTAGCCTTTTAAGCGAGTTATTGCTTTTCGAGTTTCCTCTCCTAAGAAAGAGTAAAGGCTACACACTTGATTCTGGACTGACTCCCGCTCGAAGCGAAAAAAAAAATACTACAAGCATGCCAGCCGCCCCAATTCCTCCGCAGAATTATAGTACAGGGTTAAGCGCTCCCTTTCAGTTAAATTCCAAGCCAAATTCATCTCCACAGCGCACGCTACAAAGCTCTTTATCGCAGAAAGCTAGCCATCCGGGCAGAGACATCATGCTGTCGGGTCCAGCCATGGACACATTCGAAGCCCGAGTGGAGTGCCGGGCTAACAAATTGACCCTGACCAGGGGATGGGACCATGGGGCAAAGTACATGGCCTGTCTTGAACTGTGCACTTGAACTGTGCGCTCCCATCCCCTGGTCAGGGTCAATTTGTTAGCCCGGCACTCCACTCGGGCTTCGAATGTGTCCATGGCTGGACCCAACAGCATGATGTCTCTGCCCGGATGGCTAGCTTTCTTCGATAAAGAGCTTTGTAGCGTGCGCTGTGGAGATGAATTTGGCTTGGAATTTAACTGAAAGGGAGCGCTTAACCCTGTACCATAATTCTACGGAGGAATTGGGGCGGCTGGCATGCTTGTAGTGTTTTTTTTTTTTTCGCTTCGAGCGGGAGTCAGTCCAGAATCGAGTGTGTAGCCTTTACTCTTTCTTAGGAGAGGAAACTCGAAAAGCAATAACTCGCTTAAAAGGCTACGGATCGCGCTGAAAAGCAAGATGACAATAGCAAAGACAACAAGGCATTGAGGTAAGTCATTTTTATTGAGAAAATATCAAAATTTCGGCTAAAATGTCTATTAACGTTTTTTCCCATACAAACCTTTGTAAATTCAGACCGCTGAAACATAACACCTCCAAATGCTGAAAGGCCAGAGTCAGACAGAGTCACGTTTCGCGTAATGAAACTCGGTCGTCATGTAACAGTAGATGACGGCGATAACTATGTCACGGATCGATCGCATAATTAAAGATTAAAAAAATAATAATAACTCCTCACAACGAGAGCTTGGGCCGCCTGTGGTTAAGCAAGACGAGCGTATTCTTGTTCGTAATTAAACATTCAAAGTTTTTCGTGTAGAAACCGAATCACTAGCCATGAACAGCACAACTCATGATCAGAGTACAGTAAAGAAGTGACTTATTCCCAACACATTCCTACATTCAGTCCGCACATTCCTGTTGCTCAAGCTTGTACCAAAGATGCGATCGTAACTATGGCGGATTACTCCATGTACATACATACATACATACATAACTTTATTTGATAACGCAGGTTAAAAATTTTCGCAACTTTACAGCTGATGTGGACCTGCCTAAACTAAATCTAAAGCTAAACTAAATCAATAATTATGTGGGATACAAACATGATACAATTAATAAATTAAATAAATTAAGTAAACCAATAATAATTTTAGCTCCAAACAACATAACTTATTAAAAACAAATTCTTAAATCATCAGATGCTTTCAAACAAACCTGATTTCCCGCACTAGTGTAAACGACCCAACTGCAGTGTCAAAGAGTGTGGACTGAAGCAAACGTACAGGAAGTTAAAGTGCTCTATAAGCTTACATTAATTGGCAAGTCTGACATGAAGGAAACGAAGGAAACAATCCAACGCTGCAATCGAGCCCAGACACCTTCTCGGTCAGCGGTGGGTCACTCGGTCCACGTTACATTTAGCGGGTAGAAAGTGTCGAGCATATGGAACAATATCGAATTTAGGTTGCATCCCAGGGTAAAACGGTTTTGTGCACGCTTTAATCTGTAGGGAGAGTTGAAAAGACTGACCCCCGTTCCGCGGACTACCCACGGGCCCCACTCCGCGGACTACCCTACGGATAGACTGCTGGCAGTTTGTTTTTCTCTCGAAATTTCAGCAGGGATTATGAGGAGACACTATTTAGCCTAAAGGTAGCCTGCGAACAGGCTCCCGGTTCGGTTGGGTTTTGGGCGAGGTAGACGAGTGTAGTCTAGGGCGAGCGGGACGAGCCGAGGGCGGTCTGGTGAGGAGGGAGTGCGCGGGGGAGCCTGTAGACATTCCATTGATGCCGCCGTTCCATGATACCAGCTCCTGGTATCAAGATCTGATTGGTTGAATCGATGACTGCTGACAGCTCTGAGATAAATAATTGACAGATCTTGACAACTGCTTGTAAATTAGCATAATTCTTGCCGAGACCGTCAACAACGTCTTCCGCGTGCAATGCACAGGTCACGGACGACGAATTTGAAGCAGCTTTGAGCAATTCTTTACAACATTTTCGACATATCTCTGGTTTGAAAAGTGGGCAGAAGCTATGCCTGGAAACTGTGGCGTAGAAGCGCGATGTTCTCGGAATTCTACCGACTGGTTTCGGGAAGAGCCTAATTGAGTTATTTTTTTGTAAAAAAAATACCTCTTAGTCGGCGCGTCAAGTATGTTGTGCACGGGTCAATGGATCAGTGAGTGAGTGAGTGAGTGAGAGATGTATGTATGTCACACCAATCAGATCGGGTCTACTATAAACAGCCAATCAAATTTCTTGTATTAAAGGTAAATGGTATATGAGAAGATTTAATCCCGATAGAGTTCAGAACGGCTATATTTATTCTTCTATAAAAGAGGAGGAAGTATTCATATATTGGGTTTACCTCGGCAAATTCGGTGGGTTAGGTTGAGGATTTTAGTTATGGACGAGATGAGCCTTGAGGTTTGAAACAGTGCGTGAGCTAGTTGTATGCAAATGAACGAGATGTTAGTTTTAGTTACAAAGGTAACTTGATATTTTTGTTTTTCACAAGGAGTAAATTCGATTAGACGTCACGCATCGTTGCTTCTAGTTCTTAGGAAATGTTTTAGGGGAGACGACTATTTTGATTCGAAAGAGTTCGAACGTTTACAATAGGTACAGGTAACGACTGTTTTGTTCTTGTTGCATGCAAATATAGACAGATATTTTTATTTTTTAGTTACAAACAGTAATTTGACACTTTTGTTTTTCACAAGGGAGTAAATTCAATTAGAGCTAACCAATCGTCAGCACCTGTTCCCACGAGATGCTTGCTATTTTTAGTTACAAATGGTAACTTGACACTTTTGTTTTTCGTGTCGGAGAAAATCTTTCGCACGAGATGTTTGCTATTTTTATTTATAAATGGTAACTTGACACTTCTATTTTTGCTATGGGAATAAATTCAATGGGAGCTTACAAATTGTCGGCTTTTGTTTCCAGGATATTAAACAAAAAAGAAGCTTTCATTTCTAAACTGTTTTTACGTCTCTGCAGTAGCAGTTTATAGCTTTATTTGATGACATTCATTTCAGTTCGATATTTTTGAAGACTGCGTGGCGTCAAGTTAAAGTGCAAAATCAGACTTTCAATGTATCAGAAAGTTTTTTTTCTCTTTCTTTCTATTTTTGGTGAAGTAGTGTTGTTTTGTAAAAAGGGTAAACTTACGACTCGTATAAAATGCGAAAGTTCTCTTAACGGCTTGAGTATTTTTGAGCAAAAATTCCTCTTGGGGTTGAAAGGGCTATGAGATCGGTGAGTGATGGGGAGTTATGTTTGTGCGCATGTCACACCAATCACAGTGTGGGTTGTAACAAAGAACGAATCAAATTGCCTGTTAGAAAATAAGATGATATCTATAGTAATTTGGAGACGTGTCAGGTTACTGTAGTTTGTTTAGTAAAACATTTTACATGTCATCGATTCAGAATTGTGCTATCTCTGAAACCTTTCAGTTCACAAAAAAATAACTCTTGCACGCCTTGCGTGCCTATGTTTTTTCAATTGCTGCCGACTCCTACGGTTCGTGCCATTTGTAGATTTGTGTAAAGATGTCATGGACAGGGCAATAATTGCTAATGATTATGCTTTAATCTTCGAGAGCTATCGTGCGGGAAGCCGCCACGACTGAGGTTGTGTTTTCACTAGGACAATTTTAGCTAGATAAAGTCAGAAAAGTCCGGAAATACAGTGAAAACACTTTGTCTAGTGTTTAGCGAGTTAAAGATGTCAACTGTTTTCACAGGGAAAAACAACGGGTTTTCTCGCCTTTACGACAGGAAACTCACGCAGAGTTATACTACCTCGCAAGATGGTTTAACTTGTCCCGACGAATACCGCAGCCAATTGCATCGCGTGTAGTGACAGATGCCTGCCAAACAATCTGGCAAAATTATTTTCCAGACGCTCGCTTCGTGGTTCTTTCGAAACAAAACCTTGTATGCTTGTAAACATGGCTGACGAATTGCAACACACTTCCCAATTTTTTCGCCGTTTTACAATTCCTCCGGACCCGTTGGACGCTGTTTCACAGCATCGGCATGCAATATCAATTGAATTCCCGCATTACGTGCCACCAGCAGTTCTTTCATACCAAGTTCCTACGCCACATGCCTCACCTTCGACAAGCTCAGTCCCGGGCAGCGAAAGCGAGACGTTAGTCGCAATCTCTGAACGAAACTCCTTCTCTTTCGCAGAAATATAGCGAGAATCAGTACTAGTGAACTCATTGAAAGCCCTTCTTCCCCCGCCATTTTTGAAAGTTTCGTAGAGTTGTAATTTGAATCTTCCGAGTTATTAGTGGCTTAAAATTTCCCAGTAAAAACAGATGTCATGTTTAACTAGCTAATGTCGGTCTGTAAACAAACACCTAGGAAGAATGTTCAGCTAGTTAATCTACCTAGTGAAAACACAGCCTGAGTGTGTTGCGATCACCGAGAAATCACGTTACAGGAAGGGAGTCACATTACATTACTATGCTTACGCTCAGTCACGAACGGGGAATCTCGTTACAATTTACCGTTTATTTTTCGGTCTTTCGACCTTTTTGTCGCTTAACTCTTGTTTATGAAAGGCATTTCGTATTGTGTTATACTGTTATCTGCGTGTTGCTTCGTTGAGTTTATTGACACCTCTATAATTTGCCATGTGTTAGTGTATTGTTTTGGCTCATTTCTATTGCAAGATTTGTTTCCAAGTATTTGCTTTTAAGGGACAAAATATGACATTTACAGTGAACGTGTTGCTCACTGTCTCGCACTCTCTATTGTGACGCCGGGTCCGGCTATGATTAGAACTGTTTGCAAGTACAGTAGGTAGATTCTTACCACGGGTGTCATATTTTCCTTCGGAGACGCCGTAGGTTTACTTCGAGAAAGCTGCAGGCTTGTCTAGAGAAATTCTAATGTTTCTTACAGGTATCTGATCGAGCTTATGTTCCTGGAGCTCGATGTATAGGTTTTTTTTCTCCTTTGATTGTTCTAGTACCACAGGATTTAAATTTAACTCATTACGCGCAAGTCTGTCGACTGTGTTGCGTGTTGTTTATGCCATTGTTCGGCTTAGTTCTTAAAATTTGCCGCCTAGCACGATCTAACGGCTCTAGTTTACTCCTTTTCTCGTAGGAGTCGCGTTTGACCTGTCTACTTTATTTACCATCATTACGGTAGATTGTTATAAAAAGCCGATTCATCAGCGCGGGGAAACCCATCAATTTTGACAGGTTTAATTACCTCCTTGACAGATATGTAACAGGCTAATCACCAAGGGGCGGAACGGTACATTGACAATGTCTACAGGCTCCCCTGCGTCCCACTCGCTTCGCTCGCGGAGTCACGACGCCCCGACTTCCACTCGCTCGCCGAATTTTTTTTTTCCGACCTCGCTGGGAGCCTGTTCGCAGGCTAGCCTAAAGGAGAATGGGACGAGACATGGGCGCGGCACGCACGAGTAGAGTGTAAAATCAGGAAACATTGTTAATACGGGACTTGAAACCCGCCCTAAATGAAAACGTCGGTAGTGAAAATATCCTTCTTTATTAATTCACACCGGATGTAGTTTCATTTTCCCATTGTTGTCTAGCTAGTTACGAATACCTCGCTTTAATTTTTTGTCTTTTTAAATCTCGTCATATTTTGTAACCGTCACTTCTGAAGATGTATGTTGTAGCATACGAAACGTCAAGTTAAATATACCATGCGAAACCTTACTGTAATGTTTGTAACCGCTTTTGTTTTCTCTTTTTGTTGAAGACTGGGTCGAGGAAGTCGGTCAAAAGAAAGTGGCGGCTGTTTTTATGATCATGCAGGTGGAGCAGGTAGGCTTCTTGTGTCTCTTTGCCCCTGTTAAAGTAAATTTGGTTGTTTATTTAGGGTAGTCCGTGGGGGTAGTCCGTAGGGTAGTCCGCGGAGTAGTCCGTAGGGTTGTCCGCAGAGTGGGGGTCAGTGGGTAGTCCGCGGAGGGGGGGTCAGTCTTTTCAACTCTCCCCTTTTACCAACTTTTACCTAGTACCTATATCTTTTTTTAGCATATACTAAAACAGTGGATAGCGTTGAAGGCGTGCGCTGATTGGCTCGTCAAACTCCGAATATCCTTTGCTATTAACCTCCGAGCAACTCAAGAGAAAATGGCGTCCCGATTTGCATCCGTGACAAGTGAAGAAATCATCCAAATTAAATTTTTGTGGTGTACATTATCTCACTGTTTTAGCCACTTCCAGCTCGGTGAATAGTTCTTAATTATCCGTCCGATAAAAATATTTTAATTTTTAAAAGAAAGCGAGCATTCATTTTGCTATCAAACTTAGCTTTAGGAAAATTTTAATCGTTGTACGTGTGATATATGTGAATCCAAACACAGAGAGCATTCACAAACCTCTAGTTCTTTGTCGTTCTTTATTGTCATTGATCGGTCCATTCAGCCTGTGCAACGAAAATACTTCACAAATAACCCTACAAAAGGACGGGAAAAGAAAGGCTTAAATTAAAAGATCACGTGACCTATAGAAACAAAGAAACACACTAAATAATTTGGCGGGAAAAGACTCGACAGTACAGTGTACGTGCATGCACTCACTTGCGCGCTTAATCGCGAAAATCCCAAATGAACGGCGACACCACTGAACGTATTGAATATCATGATGTCTAAAGTGTTTACCAGAATTATCCTGACAAGAATTTAACACGCAGTATTTTTCCTCAGTAGCTCATGCAGTGGCTCCAAGGTTGATAATACAAAGATGGACATGAACTTGCCGTAGAAATTGTGCATCCCCAGAAAAGACTTCAACTCTGAAGGTTTAGTTGAAATTGGAGCCTACATGATTGCGTGGAACCGGCTTCAGCTTCAATGCGGTGCCACAGGCACTCCAAAAACGGGTTTCATAAATTGGCACTTTTCAGCTTTTAGCCGCAAGCCAGCAGTAGAAAGACGTTCCAAGACTCTCATGTGTATTGTTGTCTGGGTATTCTTCAGATGCGCCCCTGTGATAAGGATGTCATCTAGGAGGACACCTTGTTGCGCATGGATCGGAACTGGTTAGCTCAAAAGACCACAACAAACCGCATAATATCAAGCCAAGATTTAATAATTATTCGATCTAAAAGAAATACATTTATAATTCGCAATCAGAACAAACGCAAATAAATTTGGCTTTATCTAGTAGCTAAATTCAGAACGTCAATTTAAACTTACTTCCGTGGCGGGTAGTTACAACAGTTCAACAGTCGCACTTTACGGGTTAGCAGAGACTTTAAACAGATTCTCCAGGTGAGCGGGTTTTACGGACAGGCTAAAATTCTTTCTCACTTCGAATCTACTGAACAACTGGTTTGAAACACAGTAACCTAACGCTTTAAATCAATGTATAATTTATGTCAATCACAATTCTTGTCATCAAACAAATCTGTCAATGAGAAGCAACGCCTATTTGATCAACGAAACACTTTTGTTAAAGGAATTCCTTGTAGCAGACCCTCCACTGTTCTTTGGAAGCCTGCTGCCAGGATCTGAAGAGACTCTATACGGAAGACGGTAAACTTTTGCCCCCCAGCTAACTTTATGTGCAGTTCATTAAGCTTGGAAATAGATTAACCATCAAGTTTCGACACCTTATTAACAGTAAGCTTGTAATCTCCACCGACTCTTAATGTTCCATCATTCTTCATAACTGGAACAATGGGTGTGGCGCACTCGGAAAATTGGACGGGCTGAATGGTCCCTGCTTTATCAAGTCTCTCCAGCAGGTCTTTGTTCAGTTTTCTCCCTGAGAGCGCATGGCACTGATTTAGCCTGATGGAAAATGGGACTGGCTGTAAGACTCAGGGAGGCAGCGTGGCCGAGTGTTTAGAGCGCCGGGTTTGAAATTGTTAGGTCGCGGGTCTGACCGCTAGCTGATGTTGTTCTCGTTACCCCCGAGTTCAACTTCTTGGCTAAGCTTGTAAATAGCCAACTGGTCTGCCTCCCGCCAGTTGGGATACTTGACCTAGTTATGTTTATTTGAATATTTATTTATCGTCATTGTTTGTTTACATTGGTCCTGAAACTCTCAGTGGGGAGTGGCCAATTACGTATACATACATACACAAGTCCCACATACTCTATTTTGTTGCGGTGAATGGATTTCAAATAGCGTTCAACTCTTGGAGGAGCATTGTATACTGATTGAAACCAGTTCAGGAGTGATTCATCGTTTTATTGCGACAGTCCTGTTTCGTATGGTCAAAGATTGGCCACACTAATCAGGCAACATCAACGAATAGCCCGTAAATTTAAATGCTGGCGGTTAAATACGAACACATGGTTGCTATGGTGCTTACTATTACGTTATGTTATCACAGGTTTGAGGTACATATCTGTTCCTGTGGAGGCACGAGGTTGCTAATTCGTTACGTTTGTTAAGGGTACATACATCTTTCCTGCAGATTAAAACAACTTTCTCATAAAGACACAAATTACATTTCTTCGTAATATTGTTGTAAGGTTTGCATTGTCTCATAATTTTCCACTTTATACCGAACATGTATGGAAAATGAAAGACGCTAAGATAACCTTCAGGACAAGACTGTCGCAATAAAAGGATGATCACTCCTGAAGTCCTGAACTGGTTTCAGTTAGTATACATAAACACATACATGTATTTTGGCCTTTATACGGCCTGTAGGGTCCCCAGACCCTTTCCAAACAGTGGAGCGTGTTTCTGCAGAATCTCTTCAAGAAGGCAAGACGCTTGTCATGTGAAGCAAGAGAAAATGATCATGGTCTCTTATGTGAAGTAAGTATGCAGGTTAATCTCTTCCAGCCAGTTATTACCTAACAGAGCCGGGCCTTCTCTTGGTACAACTAACAGTGGCAGGGAGTATTCTTGCCATTCATAGCTTACATCAACTTGACCCGACCCTTTGGGTTTAACCTCTTCCCCAGTGTAGATACAAAGGAAAATTCCTGATTTCTCCAATGAAAGGGCACTCTTCTCTGAAACCAGTTTCTCATAGATTCTCTCACTGATCACTGACAAAGAAGCTCTTGTTGGCGGTTTTCATTTCCAGGGTCTGCCCACCAACACTTAGTTGTACTTTGTATGGCGCAGGACGTTTACTGTCAAAAGAAAACAAAGAATATGTGCCCAGCCCCTGTTTTTCCCCGGTGTGTTGTCTTCCCCCTAAGTAGTGGGTAGCTTGAGTAGTATCCGACTTCTTATCTGTGCTAGGTGGGGTTTGTTTATTTTTCTTTCCTGCTTGGAACACTCGAGATAAATGGCCTAACTGCCACAGTTATAACATTTTGCATTCTTAAAATGACAGCTCTTTGGGTAATGGGGACCGCCACAATGATGACAGTTTATTTCTCCGACCTTTTCAACTTTAGGATCTACTTTGTTGAGAGGAGAGTAGTAGATATTCATTGGAATTATCCCCGTTCCGGACTTCCCTTCGACTTCCCTTCCTTCCTGCATACTAATTTTTGACTTCCTGCATAATAATTTTTGACTTCCTCCATACTAATGTGGATTTCCTGCATACTAATTCGGTATAGGTTTACTAATAAGCGTCGCTCTAGTACAATACAAACAATAAACTCGCCTAAACTTGCCCGTTAATAATGAACCCTGATTGTAAAAGAATCTATTAGCTGTTCAAGATAAAAGCGGGCAGATTTCAAAAGCGTCATCTTTCTCGCAATCGCTTTGCTAGGAAATAATTCGTTCGAGCTCGTTGTTTAGAAAATTCTGTTCCCTGTTTATCAACATGGCTTTCGTTACCGATGTTCGCGAAGTTCAAGCTCTTTTGGACGCTTGTTTAACTGTCCGTGATCGGGAAACGTTGACAAGCGCAAATTTTTGACAGCGTAATAAGGTTCTCTAGCTTTCTTTGAAAACGTTCATTTTCGAAACCGGGCTCTTTTAACCCCGATTGGTTAATGAAAATACCTGTTAAGTTTTTATCTGAACTCTCAGCTGTGCTGACGAGAGAGAATTTAAATTCTTAGCAAACTGCTCGAGGTTTCCGCGCCGTTAATCACGCAGCGCCTCTTACTTTTAACCCTAGATTTGCATACTGACAACGGAGTCGAACGGAGAAACCCATGGGACAGCTCTATCATTGAAATTACAACAATACAAGCTCGGAGCGCTAATTATGTGTCAATACGCCACAATAAATATTTTTGAACAGCTTGTTTCTTTTATTACGTTTATTAGCGAATACAAAAAATTAATACACAGAGATTTGAAATGAATAAAAAATACATTTATTGACAACGAAAGCTCCAACAACTACAAAGTGTTTAACACAAAGTAAATCAGGAAATTAGGATGCAATGAACAATAAGACTGAAGTCCCCTTAACAAAGAAATAAACTGCAATAGAACAACACACTAGATATCGGTTTGAAATACATTTTTTTATTGAGAACAAAACACAGTAGTTCTAGTCTTCATCTTGTGGAATGGGTTGCTTCTCAAACAATCGATTAAGCAAGAATTTCCGCTTATCAATGGCTAGTTCTGTCGATTCTAACCAATCAAATCCATCTGTATCTTTCAGATCTTTTTGGGTTTCCATCACTTTTTGGAAGGTGTAATCTTTCTTCATCGCTCGCATCCACTGCAAATACTCTAAAAATACTTTTCTCAGTTCTTTTCTGTAGAGAGGAAGGAGAGCGTTCTGCGCTTTAAGATGAGCTACATTTTCCGAATCTCCGTTCCTTTCGTACTCGTCGACCAAAGCATTGAACTGAACCTCGTGACGTTCCTGCGCTTCATCTAATATGCGCGACAAAGGGTTTTAAGCGCTCTGTCACTTCTTGGGAAGAATCCGTTTCTTGGCTAGGATTGAGAGGTCTTCACTGTCTTCGTAATATCCATTACCTCGTTGAAGAAGGCAGTATTTATAAGCGTTGCTCCAAGACATTTTTGGGTTTGAACAGCACGAACTTTGACAGCAAACTGAACAGTAAGTGGAACGCTGCCTTTAAAACAAGCAGTGAAAATGTGAAGCTTATGGGACGCGGTTTAGTGTGACAAGCTACTGTTTCTACAGGCGGGGTTACTAAGCTCTCTTCTCTGTGTTCGGCCCTTCATCGTCTCCATACAAAGTGAGCCACTCAGGAACTGAATCTGCTGTTGTTTTATAATGTTTGATGTTATTGGCTGCTTTTCTAACGCCCCTTGGTAGAGATTTCAGTGATTTCTTTACTCCCCTTGGTTGAGATTTCAGGGATTTCTTTACTCCTCTTGGTGTTGATAAGTGATGGACTATTGTATCCTTTTCCTCTTCCTGCACTGATAGAGGTGTTTCACTTGTTGAAGGTCTTACTCCCTGGCGCCTCTCTGCTGGATAGATCACCACTCTAACCTTAGCATCGCGTAGAATAGCCGGACATCATTACTTATTCATGAGCACCGAAGCGGCAAAATTTGAATACGAATGTAGTTTGAATGGCCAAGAATAAGAGAGAAAAGGCCGTAATTTGCCTGCAGGGCATTGATAAAACTCGATTTCCTGACTTTCTTAAGTCCCATTTAATGTTTTAAGCAACGGGCTTTACCCGAGGAATGCTATATCTACAATTACAGCCAAAAAATAGTAAGTTTTGCGATGTTTTTGGACTATCTTTTCTGCGTTCGAAAATTGGGAAAAATCGGCTTTTTCGGAGGGGAACATGTTCCCGATACGAAGTGAAAAGCGATTTTTAAGTAAGCGAGACGGGCTTTAAAAAAGTTAGCAACGGAAATAAAAGTTTGACGTTTTTCTTAACTGATCCCGTCTTTACTTTGTAAATCGAAGTAAGATAACGACTATCAAACTGACATTTAAAATTGCGAGTTGGAAGTGCGTTCAAATATGGCGCGTCTTTGCTTAGTGAGCCATTGTTTGAAGCACACGACTGCATAACAATGGCTGTCAAAAAATTATCATATCTTTTCAAAAAAATCACTCAGTCGTTAAATGCGAATCACTGATCTGTAGCCCGCCAACTTTAAAACTCATAGAACGACAGCTTGACTACTGTTAACGCACGCATTTACGATGAACAAGGAAAACAGAAGTGCGCTGGATCGGGAGCTCTTTTCAGAGCTCATTGAATCCCCGATCCATCACTTCTAATTAATATGGTCCGTGCCATGAATATTACGTTTAGTTGTCTGCGTGACCCATTAAAGTAACACAAATGAATGTGTAAATAAGAAATAAGAACTTCCATGTTTACTTTTGCTTCACACATTTCTCAGGGAACTTTAAAGCACTCAAGTGAAACGGCGGCTTAATTTTATTGAAGACCGTCATAGTATTTTATTCAAAGAATTGACGGCGATTGGCGCGTTTCGATCCTACGGCATTCTTTTGACATATCGTGTTTGTTATAAAATGTCAGTTTCATTTAGTAAGCAACATTTTATTCGAGCTGCCGCTCCTGAAAAGATGGAGAAACGTTGTCGTCCACCTCAAGGCTATTATAAGAATCTTGAAACTTTTGTGGTATCCCGAGCCAGAATGTGTGACCGAAAGCCTGAAGTCCTTGGAGTCTATGATGCTGAGCGGATCGTCGCTAAGAAAATCAATAGTGGAAAGCCTCTGTTCATGATCAAGTGGCAAGGATACTGTTCAAGCCAGAACACTTGGGAACCAAAAGCTCACCTAACACCTGAGCTGATCGAGGCATTTGAAACCCCGAATCCTGACCCAGTTCGCGTTGACGAGGCTCGAGAGAGAATTGGACTCGTATTTGAAAGAGGAATGAAAGTTCCCCTTCAATACGAAGAATCGGTTGAGATTCGCCATGATGTAGTTCGATTCCTTTTTCCAACACGATGACCAACACGATCGCGTGCGGATTCCTCCAGCTTGTATCCAATACGCGAGATGCTTGCTTGGAGAACGTCAAAGGCAACGCTGGGCTGTCCGCGGACTTCTCGCCAATGCCAAAGTGCCTCTCCGTTTATTTGAAGATGAAATTTTGGATCACAGGAGTCGACATAAGGACGGACCATATTAATTAGAAGTGGATGGATCGGGGATTCAATGAGCTCTGAAAGAGCTCCCGATCCAGCGCACTTCTGTTTTCCTTGTTCATCGTAAATGCGTGCGTTAACAGTAGTCAAGCTGTCGTTCTATGAGTTTTAAAGTTGGCGGGCTACAGATCAGTGATTCGCATTTAACGACTGAGTGATTTTTTTGAAAAGATATGATAATTTTTTGACAGCCATTGTTATGCAGTCGTGTGCTTCAAACAATGGCTCACTAAGCAAAGACGCGCCATATTTGAACGCACTTCCAACTCGCAATTTTAAATGTCAGTTTGATAGTCGTTATCTTACTTCGATTTACAAAGTAAAGACGGGATCAGTTAAGAAAAACGTCAAACTTTTATTTTCCGTTGCTAACTTTTTTAAAGCCCGTCTCGCTTACTTAAAAATCGCTTTTCACTTCGTATCGGGAACATGTTCCCCTCCGAAAAAGCCGATTTTTCCCAATTTTCGAACGCAGAAAGATAGTCCAAAAACATCGCAAAACTTACTATTTTTTGGCTGTAATTGTAGATATAGCATTCCTCGGGTAAAGCCCGTTGCTTAAAACATTAAATGGGACTTAAGAAAGTCAGGAAATCGAGTTTTATCAATGCCCTGCAGGCAAATTACGGCCTTTTCTCTCTTATTCTTGGCCATTCAAACTACATTCGTATTCAAATTTTGCCGCTTCGGTGCTCATGAATAAGTAATGATGTCCGGCTATTCTACGCGATGCTAAGGTTAGAGTGGTGATCTATCCAGCAGAGAGGCGCCAGGGAGTAAGACCTTCAACAAGTGAAACACCTCTATCAGTGCAGGAAGAGGAAAAGGATACAATAGTCCATCACTTATCAACACCAAGAGGAGTAAAGAAATCCCTGAAATCTCAACCAAGGGGAGTAAAGAAATCACTGAAATCTCTACCAAGGGGCGTTAGAAAAGCAGCCAATAACATCAAACATTATAAAACAACAGCAGATTCAGTTCCTGAGTGGCTCACTTTGTATGGAGACGATGAAGGGCCGAACACAGAGAAGAGAGCTTAGTAACCCCGCCTGTAGAAACAGTAGCTTGTCACACTAAACCGCGTCCCATAAGCTTCACATTTTCACTGCTTGTTTTAAAGGCAGCGTTCCACTTACTGTTCAGTTTGCTGTCAAAGTTCGTGCTGTTCAAACCCAAAAAAATGTCTTGGAGCAACGCTTATAAATACTGCCTTCTTCAACGAGGTAATGGATATTACGAAGACAGTGAAGACTCTCAATCTAGCCAAGAAACGGATTCTTCCCATTAGCCAGAAACGGATTCTTCCCAAGAAGTGACAGAGCGCTTAAAACCCTTGTGTCGCGCATATTAGATGAAGCGCAGGAACGTCACGAGGTTCAGTTCAATGCTTTGGTCGACGAGTACGAAAGAACGGAGATTCGGAAAATGTAGCTCATCTTAAAGCGCAGAACGCTCTCCTTCCTCTCTACAGAAAAGAACTGAGAAAAGTATTTTTAGAGTATTTGCAGTGGATGCGAGCGATGAAGAAAGATTACACCTTCCAAAAAGTGATGGAAACCCAAAAAGATCTGAAAGATACAGATGGATTTGATTGGTTAGAATCGACAGAACTAGCCATTGATAAGCGGAAATTCTTGCTTAATCGATTGTTTGAGAAGCAACCCATTCCACAAGATGAAGACTAGAACTACTGTGTTTTGTTCTCAATAAAAAAATGTATTTCAAACCGATATCTAGTGTGTTGTTCTATTGCAGTTTATTTCTTTGTTAAGGGGACTTCAGTCTTATTGTTCATTGCATCCTAATTTCCTGATTTACTTTGTGTTAAACACTTTGTAGTTGTTGGAGCTTTCGTTGTCAATAAATGTATTTTTTATTCATTTCAAATCTCTGTGTATTAATTTTTTGTATTCGCTAATAAACGTAATAAAAGAAACAAGCTGTTCAAAAATATTTATTGTGGCGTATTGACACATAATTAGCGCTCCGAGCTTGTATTGTTGTAATTTCAATGATAGAGCTGTCCCATGGGTTTCTCCGTTCGACTCCGTTGTCAGTATGCAAATCTAGGGTTAAAAGTAAGAGGCGCTGCGTGATTAACGGCGCGGAAACCTCGAGCAGTTTGCTAAGAATTTAAATTCTCTCTCGTCAGCACAGCTGAGAGTTCAGATAAAAACTTAACAGGTATTTTCATTAACCAATCGGGGTTAAAAGAGCCCGGTTTCGAAAATGAACGTTTTCAAAGAAAGCTAGAGAACCTTATTACGCTGTCAAAAATTTGCGCTTGTCAACGTTTCCCGATCACGGACAGTTAAACAAGCGTCCAAAAGAGCTTGAACTTCGCGAACATCGGTAACGAAAGCCATGTTGATAAACAGGGAACAGAATTTTCTAAACAACGAGCTCGAACGAATTATTTCCTAGCAAAGCGATTGCGAGAAAGATGACGCTTTTGAAATCTGCCCGCTTTTATCTTGAACAGCTAATAGATTCTTTTACAATCAGGGTTCATTATTAACGGGCAAGTTTAGGCGAGTTTATTGTTTGTATTGTACTAGAGCGACGCTTATTAGTAAACCTATACCGAATTAGTATGCAGGAAATCCACATTAGTATGGAGGAAGTCAAAAATTATTATGCAGGAAGTCAAAAATTAGTATGCAGGAAGGAAGGGAAGTCGAAGGGAAGTCCGGAACGGGGATAATTCCAATGAATATCTACTACTCTCCTCTCAACAAAGTAGATCCTAAAGTTGAAAAGGTCGGAGAAATAAACTGTCATCATTGTGGCGGTCCCCATTACCCAAAGAGCTGTCATTTTAAGAATGCAAAATGTTATAACTGTGGCAGTTAGGCCATTTATCTCGAGTGTTCCAAGCAGGAAAGAAAAATAAACAAACCCCACCTAGCACAGATAAGAAGTCGGATACTACTCAAGCTACCCACTACTTAGGGGGAAGACAACACACCGGGGAAAAACAGGGGCTGGGCACATATTCTTTGTTTTCTTTTGACAGTAAACGTCCTGCGCCATACAAAGTACAACTAAGTGTTGGTGGGCAGACCCTGGAAATGAAAACCGCCAACAAGAGCTTCTTTGTCAGTGATCAGTGAGAGAATCTATGAGAAACTGGTTTCAGAGAAGAGTGCCCTTTCATTGGAGAAATCAGGAATTTTCCTTTGTATCTACACTGGGGAAGAGGTTAAACCCAAAGGGTCGGGTCAAGTTGATGTAAGCTATGAATGGCAAGAATACTCCCTGCCACTGTTAGTTGTACCAAGAGAAGGCCCGGCTCTGTTAGGTAATAACTGGCTGGAAGAGATTAACCTGCATACTTACTTCACATAAGAGACCATGATCATTTTCTCTTGCTTCACATGACAAGCGTCTTGCCTTCTTGAAGAGATTCTGCAGAAACACGCTCCACTGTTTGGAAAGGGTCTGGGGACCCTACAGGCCGTATAAAGGCCAAAATACATGTATGTGTTTATGTATACTAACTGAAACCAGTTCAGGACTTCAGGAGTGATCATCCTTTTATTGCGACAGTCTTGTCCTGAAGGTTATCTTAGCGTCTTTCATTTTCCATACATGTTCGGTATAAAGTGGAAAATTATGAGACAATGCAAACCTTACAACAATATTACGAAGAAATGTAATTTGTGTCTTTATGAGAAAGTTGTTTTAATCTGCAGGAAAGATGTATGTACCCTTAACAAACGTAACGAATTAGCAACCTCGTGCCTCCACAGGAACAGATATGTACCTCAAACCTGTGATAACATAACGTAATAGTAAGCACCATAGCAACCATGTGTTCGTATTTAACCGCCAGCATTTAAATTTACGGGCTATTCGTTGATGTTGCCTGATTAGTGTGGCCAATCTTTGACCATACGAAACAGGACTGTCGCAATAAAACGATGAATCACTCCTGAACTGGTTTCAATCAGTATACAATGCTCCTCCAAGAGTTGAACGCTATTTGAAATCCATTCACCGCAACAAAATAGAGTATGTGGGACTTGTGTATGTATGTATACGTAATTGGCCACTCCCCACTGAGAGTTTCAGGACCAATGTAAACAAACAATGACGATAAATAAATATTCAAATAAACATAACTAGGTCAAGTATCCCAACTGGCGGGAGGCAGACCAGTTGGCTATTTACAAGCTTAGCCAAGAAGTTGAACTCGGGGGTAACGAGAACAACATCAGCTAGCGGTCAGACCCGCGACCTAACAATTTCAAACCCGGCGCTCTAAACACTCGGCCACGCTGCCTCCCTGAGTCTTACAGCCAGTCCCATTTTCCATCAGGCTAAATCAGTGCCATGCGCTCTCAGGGAGAAAACTGAACAAAGACCTGCTGGAGAGACTTGATAAAGCAGGGACCATTCAGCCCGTCCAATTTTCCGAGTGCGCCACACCCATTGTTCCAGTTATGAAGAATGATGGAACATTAAGAGTCGGTGGAGATTACAAGCTTACTGTTAATAAGGTGTCGAAACTTGATGGTTAATCTATTTCCAAGCTTAATGAACTGCACATAAAGTTAGCTGGGGGGCAAAAGTTTACCGTCTTCCGTATAGAGTCTCTTCAGATCCTGGCAGCAGGCTTCCAAAGAACAGTGGAGGGTCTGCTACAAGGAATTCCTTTAACAAAAGTGTTTCGTTGATCAAATAGGCGTTGCTTCTCATTGACAGATTTGTTTGATGACAAGAATTGTGATTGACATAAATTATACATTGATTTAAAGCGTTAGGTTACTGTGTTTCAAACCAGTTGTTCAGTAGATTCGAAGTGAGAAAGAATTTTAGCCTGTCCGTAAAACCCGCTCACCTGGAGAATCTGTTTAAAGTCTCTGCTAACCCGTAAAGTGCGACTGTTGAACTGTTGTAACTACCCGCCACGGAAGTAAGTTTAAATTGACGTTCTGAATTTAGCTACTAGATAAAGCCAAATTTATTTGCGTTTGTTCTGATTGCGAATTATAAATGTATTTCTTTTAGATCGAATAATTATTAAATCTTGGCTTGATATTATGCGGTTTGTTGTGGTCTTTTGAGCTAACCAGTTCCGATCCATGCGCAACAAGGTGTCCTCCTAGATGACATCCTTATCACAGGGGCGCATCTGAAGAATACCCAGACAACAATACACATGAGAGTCTTGGAACGTCTTTCTACTGCTGGCTTGCGGCTAAAAGCTGAAAAGTGCCAATTTATGAAACCCGTTTTTGGAGTGCCTGTGGCACCGCATTGAAGCTGAAGCCGGTTCCACGCAATCATGTAGGCTCCAATTTCAACTAAACCTTCAGAGTTGAAGTCTTTTCTGGGGATGCACAATTTCTACGGCAAGTTCATGTCCATCTTTGTATTATCAACCTTGGAGCCACTGCATGAGCTACTGAGGAAAAATACTGCGTGTTAAATTCTTGTCAGGATAATTCTGGTAAACACTTTAGACATCATGATATTCAATACGTTCAGTGGTGTCGCCGTTCATTTGGGATTTTCGCGATTAAGCGCGCAAGTGAGTGCATGCACGTACACTGTACTGTCGAGTCTTTTCCCGCCAAATTATTTAGTGTGTTTCTTTGTTTCTATAGGTCACGTGATCTTTTAATTTAAGCCTTTCTTTTCCCGTCCTTTTGTAGGGTTATTTGTGAAGTATTTTCGTTGCACAGGCTGAATGGACCGATCAATGACAATAAAGAACGACAAAGAACTAGAGGTTTGTGAATGCTCTCTGTGTTTGGATTCACATATATCACACGTACAACGATTAAAATTTTCCTAAAGCTAAGTTTGATAGCAAAATGAATGCTCGCTTTCTTTTAAAAATTAAAATATTTTTATCGGACGGATAATTAAGAACTATTCACCGAGCTGGAAGTGGCTAAAACAGTGAGATAATGTACACCACAAAAATTTAATTTGGATGATTTCTTCACTTGTCACGGATGCAAATCGGGACGCCATTTTCTCTTGAGTTGCTCGGAGGTTAATAGCAAAGGATATTCGGAGTTTGACGAGCCAATCAGCGCACGCCTTCAACGCTATCCACTGTTTTAGTATATGCTAAAAAAAGATATAGGTACTAGGTAAAAGTTGGTAAAAGGGGAGAGTTGAAAAGACTGACCCCCCCTCCGCGGACTACCCACTGACCCCCACTCTGCGGACAACCCTACGGACTACTCCGCGGACTACCCTACGGACTACCCCCACGGACTACCCTAAATAAACAACCAAATTTACTTTAACAGGGGCAAAGAGACACAAGAAGCCTACCTGCTCCACCTGCATGATCATAAAAACAGCCGCCACTTTCTTTTGACCGACTTCCTCGACCCAGTCTTCAACAAAAAGAGAAAACAAAAGCGGTTACAAACATTACAGTAAGGTTTCGCATGGTATATTTAACTTGACGTTTCGTATGCTACAACATACATCTTCAGAAGTGACGGTTACAAAATATGACGAGATTTAAAAAGACAAAAAATTAAAGCGAGGTATTCGTAACTAGCTAGACAACAATGGGAAAATGAAACTACATCCGGTGTGAATTAATAAAGAAGGATATTTTCACTACCGACGTTTTCATTTAGGGCGGGTTTCAAGTCCCGTATTAACAATGTTTCCTGATTTTACACTCTACTCGTGCGTGCCGCGCCCATGTCTCGTCCCATTCTCCTTTAGGCTAGCCTGCGAACAGGCTCCCAGCGAGGTCGGAAAAAAAAAATTCGGCGAGCGAGTGGAAGTCGGGGCGTCGTGACTCCGCGAGCGAAGCGAGTGGGACGCAGGGGAGCCTGTAGACATTGTCAATGTACCGTTCCGCCCCTTGGTGATTAGCCTGTTACATATCTGTCAAGGAGGTAATTAAACCTGTCAAAATTGATGGGTTTCCCCGCGCTGATGAATCGGCTTTTTATAACAATCTACCGTAATGATGGTAAATAAAGTAGACAGGTCAAACGCGACTCCTACGAGAAAAGGAGTAAACTAGAGCCGTTAGATCGTGCTAGGCGGCAAATTTTAAGAACTAAGCCGAACAATGGCATAAACAACACGCAACACAGTCGACAGACTTGCGCGTAATGAGTTAAATTTAAATCCTGTGGTACTAGAACAATCAAAGGAGAAAAAAAACCTATACATCGAGCTCCAGGAACATAAGCTCGATCAGATACCTGTAAGAAACATTAGAATTTCTCTAGACAAGCCTGCAGCTTTCTCGAAGTAAACCTACGGCGTCTCCGAAGGAAAATATGACACCCGTGGTAAGAATCTACCTACTGTACTTGCAAACAGTTCTAATCATAGCCGGACCCGGCGTCACAATAGAGAGTGCGAGACAGTGAGCAACACGTTCACTGTAAATGTCATATTTTGTCCCTTAAAAGCAAATACTTGGAAACAAATCTTGCAATAGAAATGAGCCAAAACAATACACTAACACATGGCAAATTATAGAGGTGTCAATAAACTCAACGAAGCAACACGCAGATAACAGTATAACACAATACGAAATGCCTTTCATAAACAAGAGTTAAGCGACAAAAAGGTCGAAAGACCGAAAAATAAACGGTAAATTGTAACGAGATTCCCCGTTCGTGACTGAGCGTAAGCATAGTAATGTAATGTGACTCCCTTCCTGTAACGTGATTTCTCGGTGATCGCAACACACTCAGGCTGTGTTTTCACTAGGTAGATTAACTAGCTGAACATTCTTCCTAGGTGTTTGTTTACAGACCGACATTAGCTAGTTAAACATGACATCTGTTTTTACTGGGAAATTTTAAGCCACTAATAACTCGGAAGATTCAAATTACAACTCTACGAAACTTTCAAAAATGGCGGGGGAAGAAGGGCTTTCAATGAGTTCACTAGTACTGATTCTCGCTATATTTCTGCGAAAGAGAAGGAGTTTCGTTCAGAGATTGCGACTAACGTCTCGCTTTCGCTGCCCGGGACTGAGCTTGTCGAAGGTGAGGCATGTGGCGTAGGAACTTGGTATGAAAGAACTGCTGGTGGCACGTAATGCGGGAATTCAATTGATATTGCATGCCGATGCTGTGAAACAGCGTCCAACGGGTCCGGAGGAATTGTAAAACGGCGAAAAAATTGGGAAGTGTTTTGCAATTCGTCAGCCATGTTTACAAGCATACAAGGTTTTGTTTCGAAAGAACCACGAAGCGAGCGTCTGGAAAATAATTTTGCCAGATTGTTTGGCAGGCATCTGTCACTACACGCGATGCAATTGGCTGCGGTATTCGTCGGGACAAGTTAAACCATCTTGCGAGGTAGTATAACTCTGCGTGAGTTTCCTGTCGTAAAGGCGAGAAAACCCGTTGTTTTTCCCTGTGAAAACAGTTGACATTTTTAACTCGCTAAACACTAGACAAAGTGTTTTCACTGTATTTCCGGACTTTTCTGACTTTATCTAGCTAAAATTGTCCTAGTGAAAACACAACCTCAGTCGTGGCGGCTTCCCGCACGATAGCTCTCGAAGATTAAAGCATAATCATTAGCAATTATTGCCCTGTCCATGACATCTTTACACAAATCTACAAATGGCACGAACCGTAGGAGTCGGCAGCAATTGAAAAAACATAGGCACGCAAGGCGTGCAAGAGTTATTTTTTTGTGAACTGAAAGGTTTCAGAGATAGCACAATTCTGAATCGATGACATGTAAAATGTTTTACTAAACAAACTACAGTAACCTGACACGTCTCCAAATTACTATAGATATCATCTTATTTTCTAACAGGCAATTTGATTCGTTCTTTGTTACAACCCACACTGTGATTGGTGTGACATGCGCACAAACATAACTCCCCATCACTCACCGATCTCATAGCCCTTTCAACCCCAAGAGGAATTTTTGCTCAAAAATACTCAAGCCGTTAAGAGAACTTTCGCATTTTATACGAGTCGTAAGTTTACCCTTTTTACAAAACAACACTACTTCACCAAAAATAGAAAGAAAGAGAAAAAAAACTTTCTGATACATTGAAAGTCTGATTTTGCACTTTAACTTGACGCCACGCAGTCTTCAAAAATATCGAACTGAAATGAATGTCATCAAATAAAGCTATAAACTGCTACTGCAGAGACGTAAAAACAGTTTAGAAATGAAAGCTTCTTTTTTGTTTAATATCCTGGAAACAAAAGCCGACAATTTGTAAGCTCCCATTGAATTTATTCCCATAGCAAAAATAGAAGTGTCAAGTTACCATTTATAAATAAAAATAGCAAACATCTCGTGCGAACGATTTTCTCCGACACGAAAAACAAAAGTGTCAAGTTACCATTTGTAACTAAAAATAGCAAGCATCTCGTGGGAACAGGTGCTGACGATTGGTTAGCTCTAATTGAATTTACTCCCTTGTGAAAAACAAAAGTGTCAAATTACTGTTTGTAACTAAAAAATAAAAATATCTGTCTATATTTGCATGCAACAAGAACAAAACAGTCGTTACCTGTACCTATTGTAAACGTTCGAACTCTTTCGAATCAAAATAGTCGTCTCCCCTAAAACATTTCCTAAGAACTAGAAGCAACGATGCGTGACGTCTAATCGAATTTACTCCTTGTGAAAAACAAAAATATCAAGTTACCTTTGTAACTAAAACTAACATCTCGTTCATTTGCATACAACTAGCTCACGCACTGTTTCAAACCTCAAGGCTCATCTCGTCCATAACTAAAATCCTCAACCTAACCCACCGAATTTGCCGAGGTAAACCCAATATATGAATACTTCCTCCTCTTTTATAGAAGAATAAATATAGCCGTTCTGAACTCTATCGGGATTAAATCTTCTCATATACCATTTACCTTTAATACAAGAAATTTGATTGGCTGTTTATAGTAGACCCGATCTGATTGGTGTGACATACATACATCTCTCACTCACTCACTCACTCACTGATCCATTGACCCGTGCACAACATACTTGACGCGCCGACTAAGAGGTATTTTTTTTACAAAAAAATAACTCAATTAGGCTCTTCCCGAAACCAGTCGGTAGAATTCCGAGAACATCGCGCTTCTACGCCACAGTTTCCAGGCATAGCTTCTGCCCACTTTTCAAACCAGAGATATGTCGAAAATGTTGTAAAGAATTGCTCAAAGCTGCTTCAAATTCGTCGTCCGTGACCTGTGCATTGCACGCGGAAGACGTTGTTGACGGTCTCGGCAAGAATTATGCTAATTTACAAGCAGTTGTCAAGATCTGTCAATTATTTATCTCAGAGCTGTCAGCAGTCATCGATTCAACCAATCAGATCTTGATACCAGGAGCTGGTATCATGGAACGGCGGCATCAATGGAATGTCTACAGGCTCCCCCGCGCACTCCCTCCTCACCAGACCGCCCTCGGCTCGTCCCGCTCGCCCTAGACTACACTCGTCTACCTCGCCCAAAACCCAACCGAACCGGGAGCCTGTTCGCAGGCTACCTTTAGGCTAAATAGTGTCTCCTCATAATCCCTGCTGAAATTTCGAGAGAAAAACAAACTGCCAGCAGTCTATCCGTAGGGTAGTCCGCGGAGTGGGGCCCGTGGGTAGTCCGCGGAACGGGGGTCAGTCTTTTCAACTCTCCCTACAGATTAAAGCGTGCACAAAACCGTTTTACCCTGGGATGCAACCTAAATTCGATATTGTTCCATATGCTCGACACTTTCTACCCGCTAAATGTAACGTGGACCGAGTGACCCACCGCTGACCGAGAAGGTGTCTGGGCTCGATTGCAGCGTTGGATTGTTTCCTTCGTTTCCTTCATGTCAGACTTGCCAATTAATGTAAGCTTATAGAGCACTTTAACTTCCTGTACGTTTGCTTCAGTCCACACTCTTTGACACTGCAGTTGGGTCGTTTACACTAGTGCGGGAAATCAGGTTTGTTTGAAAGCATCTGATGATTTAAGAATTTGTTTTTAATAAGTTATGTTGTTTGGAGCTAAAATTATTATTGGTTTACTTAATTTATTTAATTTATTAATTGTATCATGTTTGTATCCCACATAATTATTGATTTAGTTTAGCTTTAGATTTAGTTTAGGCAGGTCCACATCAGCTGTAAAGTTGCGAAAATTTTTAACCTGCGTTATCAAATAAAGTTATGTATGTATGTATGTATGTACATGGAGTAATCCGCCATAGTTACGATCGCATCTTTGGTACAAGCTTGAGCAACAGGAATGTGCGGACTGAATGTAGGAATGTGTTGGGAATAAGTCACTTCTTTACTGTACTCTGATCATGAGTTGTGCTGTTCATGGCTAGTGATTCGGTTTCTACACGAAAAACTTTGAATGTTTAATTACGAACAAGAATACGCTCGTCTTGCTTAACCACAGGCGGCCCAAGCTCTCGTTGTGAGGAGTTATTATTATTTTTTTAATCTTTAATTATGCGATCGATCCGTGACATAGTTATCGCCGTCATCTACTGTTACATGACGACCGAGTTTCATTACGCGAAACGTGACTCTGTCTGACTCTGGCCTTTCAGCATTTGGAGGTGTTATGTTTCAGCGGTCTGAATTTACAAAGGTTTGTATGGGAAAAAACGTTAATAGACATTTTAGCCGAAATTTTGATATTTTCTCAATAAAAATGACTTACCTCAATGCCTTGTTGTCTTTGCTATTGTCATCTTGCTTTTCAGCGCGATCCGTAGCCTTTTAAGCGAGTTATTGCTTTTCGAGTTTCCTCTCCTAAGAAAGAGTAAAGGCTACACACTCGATTCTGGACTGACTCCCGCTCGAAGCGAAAAAAAAAAAAACACTACAAGCATGCCAGCCGCCCCAATTCCTCCGTAGAATTATGGTACAGGGTTAAGCGCTCCCTTTCAGTTAAATTCCAAGCCAAATTCATCTCCACAGCGCACGCTACAAAGCTCTTTATCGAAGAAAGCTAGCCATCCGGGCAGAGACATCATGCTGTTGGGTCCAGCCATGGACACATTCGAAGCCCGAGTGGAGTGCCGGGCTAACAAATTGACCCTGACCAGGGGATGGGAGCGCACAGTTCAAGTGCACAGTTCAAGACAGGCCATGTACTTTGCCCCATGGTCCCATCCCCTGGTCAGGGTCAATTTGTTAGCCCGGCACTCCACTCGGGCTTCGAATGTGTCCATGGCTGGACCCGACAGCATGATGTCTCTGCCCGGATGGCTAGCTTTCTGCGATAAAGAGCTTTGTAGCGTGCGCTGTGGAGATGAATTTGGCTTGGAATTTAACTGAAAGGGAGCGCTTAACCCTGTACTATAATTCTGCGGAGGAATTGGGGCGGCTGGCATGCTTGTAGTATTTTTTTTTTCGCTTCGAGCGGGAGTCAGTCCAGAATCAAGTGTGTAGCCTTTACTCTTTCTTAGGAGAGGAAACTCGAAAAGCAATAACTCGCTTAAAAGGCTACGGATCGCGCTGAAAAGCAAGATGACAATAGCAAAGACAACAAGGCATTGAGGTACGTCATTTTTATTGAGAAAATATCAAAATTTCGGCTAAAATGTCTATTAACGTTTTTTCCCATACAAACCTTTGTAAATTCAGACCGTTGAAACATAACACCTCCAAATGCTGAAAGGCCAGAGTCAGACAGAGTCACGCTTCGCGTAATGAAACTGGGTCGTTATGTAACAGTAGACGACGGCGATAACTATGTCACGGAACGATCGCATAATTAAAGATTAAAAAAAAAGTAATAACTCCTCACAACGAGAGCTTGGGCCGCCTGTGGCTTAACGTCCTTAGAAAATACAGTCTGCATGAGTGCTCTGAAGACTGAAGATGAAAAATGTTTTCTTCATCAAACACTCGGGGCTATTAGCTCCTATTACTATTACTATTACCGTATTCACAATACCCGTCCACTGAAATATCACTCATCAAATCCTGCTACCCAGTCCTGCAGTGGAATAATTTACATAATAAACTGTATATAAAAACCTCGAATACCGGTATACCTCGTTCTTTCATCCACTGTGGAGCCCCACTGTGGGACTGCAGGCCGTGGTAGCACTTTAGTTGAACAGTTAGTACATACAGGCCCATCTTTGGTGTTAAAACCTGTGACACTCACCAGTGACGTAAAGCCAAGAAAACAAAGAATTCGATGTAATAGACCTAAACCTAACAATAGCTACAAAACAAAGAAAAACTTCACAGGTTTTTACACCAAGGTAAACCCCACATACATATAAACTTGCTAGCCGACTGCGGACCATGAGAGCAGTAGATTTAGGGAGGGCATGAGTGGCCAGGTATTCTGAAGTTGCTCCTGCTATTATTGAAAGGGAAAATATCACTAATGGCTCCAGGGAGACATTTTTGTGGTTTTAATAAATTTTGCATAAATTAAATAAATAGCTAAGCAGTTAAGCGTATATCGACAGATATCAGGTGTTACACTGAAATTCAGAAAATGAAACCTTACAGAAGGCTAAAATTCTACACATAATTAATTTTTTAAATAAGTGGTCAACTGTATATCAAGTCATGTATGGATGCTTTTCAACTTGTTTTGTGCTGTTGACCGTAGACAAAGAAAATATTCAAATAAATACTACACTTTGTTAAACGTTTTAGAAACAAGAGCCTCTTCTACTTTGTACTGCATCTCAGAAATTTACTTGAAGCTACTTGAGTAGTTCATGTGTTAGGTCAATGCTTCCATCATCGCTTGTTTGGTATGTTTATTTCTATAAACACCAGTGAAATATCAGGTGAGCTTTCATGCATAAACATTGTTATGAGTACGAAAAACTATCCTTGTAGAGCAGGGTTGTTTCTAGACAGAACTCAGGATCGCTGGTGGTATTTAGGTATTTAGGAGGTTTAGATCTTTTAATTAGGATAATTTTACTTAATTTTAACTAGCTCAGTTTTAATATTGTTCCCAATTAGTACTGTTTAGGAATTGGTTCATGCTTTAGTGTGCACTATCGAGTTATGGAGCATGCGGGAAGTTTGGAGAGCACAAAAGAAGCTCTCCAAACTTCTCCAAACTTCCCAAGTGCCTGAATTGTTTCATAACATAGCTGGTGGAATTGTGCATCAAATCCGACGCGAAAAGTGGACAACAATATCAGAAGTGATTTGTTTGTGGTAAGCGATATAGGAATTGGCTTTATTTCAATTTTTCTGTTGAAAGTTTGAGATTTATATTTAACAACCTTAAAACGTAAAAATTTAAGCTTACCTTTAAAGGTTGAAACAAACCAGTTTGTCATTTGTTTGGGTTTACCAGAGTGTCTCTCTGTCAAAATTTGTTGCATTTGTTGGTTTCCCAAATATAGCACGTTTTTTCTTGAAGTAAAGAGGTCCACTAATCAAGTTCGTTTCTGGTCGGCTTTGAACGGGAGAACGCAATTAATATTGCTATATCTTCTTGACACCTTTCTCTAAAAAATGTTGTCGGGAAATTTTGATTACTTGTCTGGTTTGTTTCTGACACGCAGTTAAACTTCGAAAGGTTAAAAAACATGCATTCTCTTCACTAAAATAGTCATAACTTTTGAGAGAAGCAAAAAATAAAATTTCCCGACACTATTTTTTGCCCGATTATTGGACAACATTCTAGTTTCAAGTTTCAAGTTTCAAGTTTATTAAGTCTTCCAAAAGAATTAGTTACAGTGAACACCGCCTGCAAATAGCGAGCTAATCTAGGCAGGCGGTTGTTAAGGACACACGAACACGAATTACTAGTTGAAGGCGTTAAAAAAGTCGAGTTTGAATACATTATTTGTCAAGAGAAATTTCTCAAAATTTCAGCAAAAAACGTTGAAAATTCGCCGGAAATGAACTCAAAATGTGCGCTTCACTCGCTGAAATTTTCGTTTCGAGATATGAAGGAAAATATACTTTACGGCGTTCTTCCGGTGTAATGAGATAATTACATAACATGTCAGAAAATTAATGACCTGTTGATGGATCAAGGGAAGGATTATTTTACTTTAACGTGCAGTATCGATCAAGAAGTTACAACTTCGAAAGGTGAAAGCGCTTATGAACTTATGATCAGAGAAATGCACAGTCCTCGACAAGCAATTCTCGTTTTGACAGGACACAATCCAACATGAACCAAGCCCGGATCTTGCAGAAACATTCTCCAACAAAGTCACATCTGCGTGACAAAACCGACAAGAAACTGATTTCAAGAGATTTTCTTACAGGCGATCGTCGGCAACAGTTGTTTTTGCCATGACTCTTGTGAGTCTGGTTCTGCAGGTTCGTCTTTGCCTTGGTCTTCAGTTTTCACCCGGCTAGCACTAACGGTATCGTTCTCCCATCAATTTTGTTCTTGATCACAAGCCGCAAACACATCAGCTCGATGCTTAATGAATGAAATTGAACCCTTTTTCCTATTTGAAGGTTTCTTGAGAACTTTGCACTAGCAAAAGGACAAGAACTTTTGCGTTTTTTCTTCGATGACTTAGATAGATATAGGATATTAAATTTATAGTCTACAAATTAGAAAACACTCGAAGTAGAACATCGACCAATATCTTAAACACAAACGTGTGAAAATGGAACAACATCGCGTCTGTCGCGCTAGCTTTTAATGCAACTTTGCTCTCCTGACAAAGTGTCGACAGGGTGTTGACAACTATCAATTAGAGATAATTAATGAAAAGAAACGTTTTTCATTAATAACTCTGCTTAGAATAAATCTTTTTTCATAGAATTTTCTTTAAATGAAAGATTGCAATAACATCTATCTGAAAAAGCGAAAAACAATTTTTTTGAAAAATGGTCAAATTTGGGGCACACTGATATCTTAAGAACTCTAGCCCAAGAGAAAAGGTCGGAAGTTTGTCTTCGTTTTGGGACTAGTGGGCCGACTCTCTGTTTGTGTCCATTATTATTGAACACTTGAAGAGAAATTCCATATCTACGTGGACCCATGTATTATCCCCTATACATCTTGCTCAGGAAGTGAGGAGGCGTGGGAGGGTGGAAATAAATTGTTGAGTTTAGGGTTGAATAGCACCTAGACACTTTATTAACTAATAGAATGCAGTCAAACATTAGTTAACTGACACTTGTAGGCAGATACTAGTTCACCATAAAATGCTTTCATTTTTAGTGCAGAGTGCACTATTGGGATGGTTTGGTAGGTTGACGCTGCTAAAGCACTATGGTTATAAGGCACTATGGGAGTAAGGTGTAAACTTAAATGTTTGTTTTATTTGCGGAAACCACAAATAAATTTAGTCAGTCTTAAAGGGGACTCATTCAGCATAGGATATAATATGTAGGATATAATATTGGTCAAGTTGAAAGGCTTCTCGGTTGTATTAATAGATATCATTGTGTATTTTGAACTGGTTTCTTGTTAATACCAATGGTGGCAACCTAATAAGAATGTGCTATTCCGAGACACTACGTGACTATTTGATAAGTAAATTAGTAATTGTTTATCGATGATATGAAAATTTACCTCTTGAATGAAACAAAATCATTCATCTTTCATTTTTTCATTAGTTATTAACATTATTTCATTTTTCTCCAGCTGAAAAAAAGCGAACATATCTTCCTTTGTATGTTTTTGAGAAAATAAGGCTATCATGTTACAAATTTTGGCGAGGAAAACAAAAGTATCAAGTTACAAATGTTGGCGTTGAAAAAATAAAATTATCACGTTGGCTAATTCAACGTATTAATGAATTTAAAATGAACAAAGTTCAATGTAAAACACCACAGTAAAATTTAAAACCGTCTTGACAAACAGTAATTATCGGTTATTTTTGGCCCTAGAACTTACAAGTTATATACAGGCAGCAGATGACTCAAAAGGTACTGACAGTCTTGCATAACACTCTGCACTTTCTGAGATTGTCTCACTAGTTTTTATCCTTGAGCGTATCAACATTATCCATATTTTATCTGCATTTATATAATAAGCCAAGTTATTTTGCATTTTGATTGGTTCTCGCCTATGATCTATTAGAGGAGAGTCGCACGATTGACGTCGTCATTGTAAAGTTTTACCCTCTGCTGTTTTAAAATGCGGAAATATTTGAGAATTTAAATAATATTTTGCGTGACTGGGTGAAAGAAAAGATCCAGAAAGGTCTTGTTGATGCATTGAACAGGTTCTAGAAGCAGGAAGAAGAAAACAGCTGTTTCTTTTTTAAGAAATGACTTGGAAAGAATACTCAAACAGTTTCAGTCGGCAGTCAAACAAGATTGAATCAAAAACAAAATTGATGCCCAAATTAATGCATCAGTCAATTGAAACCCCGGCATCCCGAGCCCTGATTTAACATTTACCCAGTTTTAAAAGATGGCTTATTTCCCCACCCCCAGGGCCATTAAGTCTATTAAAAGCCCCGTATAGCAGGGGCAACCGAACATGGGAACCAACAAAAAACAACTCAAATCGGCAAAGATCAAGCTTTACCATTTTTTGTCTCTGAACTCCAGTTCAACTCTATTGTCAGTTTTCTTCTGCAATCATAATTTGCTGTGGAAAGTGTCCTTTCAATGAACGCAAGTTCATGCACAAGTCGACATTGTGTTAATCGGGCATTAATGAATTCAAAATCTGGCTAAAACTAGGTAAGAATTATATCAATTTTAGTATTACATAAATGCATGGGTGTGCTTCTAAAGTATAAAACAATTGGTTCTGCACATAACATATACAGCAATGTGATAGCTCAGTGGCTCGGGTGCAAGTCTGCGTCCTTGGTCTTGCTCTGCTCATCCATTCTTCTTATATCTGATTAGATAGTCAATATTTTAAAGTGCTCGAAATTTTAAAATTTAAAATAATGCATTTATATATAAAAAACTCAAATTCATAGGACGAAAATGCTTGTAACTGTTCTTATTCAAAATACTCTCTGTCAACAATGATTCAACGGTATCACTCTGATGTTAGCTGCCCACAGCAATTGGGCAGGCAACTTTCCATAAAATATGTGTCTCCATCAAAAATACTCTAACTTAAAATGTTCTTTTATCTTAACTATTCTAGAATATTTAAACTTTCGGAAGAAACTATGTATCTACTTGTTTTGTAAAATTTTTGAATTTTGATTCAATCTGTATAAACGTATTAACCTGCTTCAAATAGAACCAATATCAATGAATTAAAAATGTTCTCACCGCCGATGTCATGGAAAACGAGAATTCGTTTTAGGAACGGACAATTAGAACAGTGATGAGAGGTGGGCCGCTTTCACCTTGCAAGAATTTGTTTCTCACGTTCACTGCCTCTACAGTCCCCTGCGCTTTTTTTTTTGTTTTGGGATGGGGGATATTCCACTGTCATGATCTTAAAGTTGACAAGGCTTGAACGGGCTTCAAACAAATATTTTTTATCTCAGTTTCACACAGTGGTTTTGCTTTACTAGAGACCTTTAGCAACAAATTTTTTGGGCAATACCTTGAACTGCAAACCGCGAGAAATCATGTGATCTTGTCCTTGCCATCACGTTTGCAGTTTGCGATTAGAGTTTTCAACTTCAATACACCGTTCTTGCGGTTAGTGATTTACGGCAGCTCATTATCAGACACCCTACCTTGCATGATTTTTTTGTTTTTTCCCCACCTCGCCCATCACTTTTGTAATGGTCCCTCCCATAGTCATCTGTGTTAAATCCCGGCTGTTGTCCCTGTTTCCGGTATTCACACTTGCTGTTAAATCGCCGCTCCGCAGCCCCAGTTTGCAAACATTTTGTTAAATCCACTGCCCCCCATCGTGGGCTGGGCCTCCGGCCTATACGGCGCGTCCCCTGGGTGGCAGATAGGGGAACTCCCTGATCATCCTGGAGGTGGTCTAAAGATGGATCACTGAAGGGTAGGTTGGGGTATCTGTGGAATAACCAATACACAGGTGCGGACTGAGAGGGGCCCAGTGGGTGGGGGCATAACCGACTTCTTGTCAGGGGATTTAAATATGATGAGCGTAGGAACTGGGGCCCTGCTGGCTGTAGTATGCATGACCCACCGGTGTGTGGATATGCTCTGCTGCTCAGCAACTCCAGTCCCAACTATGGGTTAAATAGTTGGGCAGGCCGTGCTTGTTGGCTGGGTAAAGGCAACTGGTCTAGAAGATGGCTACACCAAACTCAAAACCAGGCTATGGCGGTGGCATCTTAAGGAGGCAATCCCTCCCCACTGGCCTAAGCACCTTTAAAAGGGTGTTAAATCCCAGCCTTAGCTGCGTTAAAACCCCACTATGTCCTGGGGCTCGGGGGACCAGGGTATCAATTGACTGATGCATAACTTTAAGGTAAGAAACCATTGTTTTGTCTTGAATATAAGAAGCCCAATAACCAAAAAGTTTGTTGTTTTAATTTATTCTAACAGTTCTCAGTCTCCATACAATCGTTGACACAGATTGATGTCAGGAATAAAATATCAAAACATTGCTTTTTAAAAGCTGTTGAAATAAACACATAACCATGCTTTCTGGCGCGTATTTTCCAGTCCAAGTCGGGGCACAGCAGCGAACAAGTATAACTTGCTACAGCTCACAACCAACTGTATCGCAGCTATAAGGTGTCTCCAACGCTATCAAAGTGATTTAAGAGTCTCCAACCATAGAGGACACAAATTTCCACCGTTGCAAACGCTCCTTTCATTCAAACTCAAACTTGATTGAAAGACCTCCAGTGTTGTCCACAAGCATATTTTTTCAAGGCCTGCAATATTCAAGAAAATGTCCAAGCTTTTCAGCTCACTGGACTGCTCTGATGACAAAAACTGTTGCTATTTTGCCAGCATTTTCTTCAAGATTTCTAGATTTTGCTATTCAATTCTGCTTTTGCTGTAAGTTTTCA
>JAHPZR010048329.1:0-18162 GCA_019787425.1 Platygyra sinensis
GCAATCCTAAAAGCCCGGGTAGAAGTGACATGAATGGAAATCTTAAAAGCTAACGATATCTATCGGCAGCAGTCCAGAGGAGGGATAAAATAAATGCCGTGTCATCACAGGCAGACCACTTTTTGTGTTTGTGGTTTAATATAGAGAATCTACGAGGGTTATGAATAAAGCTCTGAAAATTGTACATCTAAATCACATCTCGGTCTGAATATCCCAAAAAAGTTAAATGAAACCTTAATTGACTCATGTATGGTGTTTTTTCGCCTTCCTGGGCCGTCTAAAGCGTCTAATAGTGAAATTACTTTTGGCCGGTTACGGTTATTACATGTAAGACAAGAGAGGGTGACAAGGCTTGCCACCTTAGCTGCCGTTAGCCGCGCCCTCCTCCATTTTAAACTGGAATTAACGCAAAAATACTGAAAATTTCACCTGAATGGCGACAGATCTTGATAGATGAGTTTTCTCTCTATCTCTTCGCCTAATTTGAGCTTCATCCCTCCAACAGTTTCCGAGAAAATCGATGCTGAATTCACAAATACAGCTTTCTCAATATGATCGGTGCCAAACTCAGCGACCAAAGGAATTCAAGGAATGCAGGCCGTTTCAAATCTACCAATCAGCGCTTGGCTTCCCACAGTTTTCCCGCAAATAGTTAGTTTTAACTCGGCCAATTCCAAATATGTCATTGGTATCTATCGCTCAAAATCTAAAGTTGCAATATGAAAGTTAATAATTGATGCTCTAACTCATCTGAAGTCACAACTCGCTATTAACAGAACTTACAATTCTAACTCTACTGCTTTGGAATCTCAAATATATTGATCTAATGCAGAAAATACAAAACAGAAGGCTCTAACAAAATATCTTATAACAGACAAAGGATACACTCAGTTGATTAACCAGTATACTACTGACTACCATACACCGATAGATCATGTTTACACCAATGTCCCACATTGCGTACAATCAGCAAATACCCTGGAGTCTTACTATCGTGATCATAAGCTAATTTATATTTCCATGAAAGCTGTTTGAATATTTGTTTACAATTTTCACTGAGTATCATATGAGATCACTTCATATTTAATTTAGCTGAATATGAAACTTTCTATGCCAAATAAAGATCTAAATGTATCAAACAACTATTTTAGGTCCTGACTATTTCTTGAGGAAGCATGCCATTTACATGTTAACTGTCATTTTCTTTCATAAACCCTTTCCTGTCTTGAAAGATTAAGCAATAAATATCAAGAAATAAAAGACAATAAATATCACTTCAACGTACACCACAATTAAGTAAATAGGTTATTTTGTTTTAGGGTTGAGGAAGGGGAGAGGAAAGGGCAGCAAATTAAAGATATACTGTATAATTTTTCTGCATTCATTTTCATACCCTTTTAAAATATGACTGTCACCTTTATTGTGTATTGCAGGTGAAGCAAGTTGTACTATTGTAATGTACATATGCCAAGAGATGAACACTGCAGTAACAACATAGTATAATATGAAAGTAACAGTGAGCAGCACCATCACTGATACTATATGTGTTTATATCAGCTGCCAGAAATTATATCACAAGACTTGAAGAAACTGGCTTTAACACAAGTCTTAAGACTTCATGGAAGTAATCTGAGAATTGCAGATAGATGTGGAATACTCCTGCTTACAAAGAGAATAAGATACTTTCAACCCTTGTGTGTACTTGAGCTGTTGAAACAGATTCTTTGCAAAAGACATTGGTTTCAAGCATATACATGTAATATGTCTCTCGAAACGACAGGTTTCTTTTGCAGGTCACAGGTTTCATTAAAATCAAAAAGCAATCAGTAAATACTGACGATGTAAGAATTACCCGAGATTCCCAAGAGGTTTATCAATATTTCCATGCAACATATGTTTTCATTGTTTAATTTTAATAAAAAAATTTCTAGGGGTGATATGTGTACTAACTGGGTTGAAATATAGCTTCACATATGCAGTGTTACATATATTTAATCGTTGTAAGATAATTTACAATGTTAGCAAATTAAATTGTTTTATTTATATCTTTTTTTAAAATCCTTACAACAAGTATGCACTAAACATAAAGAACAGTGGCCCATGTTCGATATTTCCAAATTCTAACATGACTTCAAGGTTCTCTGGTTGAGATTTCATATTTGGTTTTTGCTTTGTTGTAAGTCTCGTAAATCTGGATATGAAAAGACACTGGAATATACACAAATGCGCAATGTTTTTTAACCGACGCCTGGAAGCCACGTTAGAATATTGATTAATCAAAATTCTACTTCAAACTACTGTATCTTTATAAAAAGGGACACAAGAGCAACACGGCCACTGTTATAAATTTCAAGATCACCTTCATGGGTGAAACTGGCATTTTCCAAGGCTAGTCCTCGGCATGCCATTATTTAAGTAGCAACGGCTGGCGCAGAAACCCAACATTTCTGTCTAAAGCGTGATTGTATGGAATGCATAAAGTACCAACCACCAATTCTTTTTGCTCCAGCCAGCCTTCACCTAGCGGCTGTTAGCAATTCGTGATTCACCTTCGATTCATGGAAATCAAGCGATCCCTAACAAGACGGCCCCTTTGTTACTGACTGTTTGTGAAGTTCAATAATCCAAAAAGTCGATGCTCGAAAACCACAACGATTTAATTCATCTTTAAGTGAAAATTCTTCAAACGATTTTCCGTCATACGATGGCACTATATCTCACGACATACGCTTGCTTTGATCAGACGATAGTGGCACCTACAAAAGAAAGGACGAAGTTCGAATAGAGCAAATACATATTCTCGATATGACTTACACTATCACTGTACTGAAACTTTACAAAAAGCTTACGAGTTGTCAAAATATCCATTAGAGGTTAGAAGAAACAGGATTGGTCTTGCCGTGACCGTCAAAATGATTCGTTGTAGTGAATGACCAGCTCACTCTTTAACGTTATTTTATATGTTATTTTCTTGTTAGAAAGAATATTAAATGATACAAATGACATCAGTTGATGCTATTTCTATCAGTTAATATTCGTTAGAAGTAAAGTAGGAATAAAATAGAAATCAAACAGTTTCATTTGCTATCATAAAATATCTTACAACGACAATATATGTGAAAGCTATATTTCAACCCATTTAGTACAGATCACCCCTAATAATTTGTCATTTAAATTATACAGTGAAACATTTGTTGCAGGGAAATATCGATAAACCTTGTGGGAATCGCGGGTAATTCTTACATCGCCAGTATTACTGATTGCTTTTTTGATTTTAATGTGACCTGTGAACTGTGACCTGCAAAAGAAACCTGTCGCTCTCGAAACTGCACATATCATTTATTACATAATTCGAAACACTTTGGAACTTCATCCGTTTTGGAACTTCATCTGTTGCTTAAAGTCAAGAATGTCAACAAGTGAAATCCACCTGAACTCACAATATGAATGGACATCAAGGGTCCCTTTGGAAAGAAACCTACCAACAATGGTAAAAGCCATGTTTTAGTTGTAGTGGAATTGCTCACTACAGGGTTTTCAAATTGAAAAAAAGTAGCAGGAGGAAATTGTAAAGTAGCCGGAGCACTATCTCATCGCTATAACTAACACCTTGTGGAGTGGGGGGAGCACCCCGCCCCTTCTGCATAGAGGGATTGGGAGCTTCCCCCCTGAAAATTTTGAAAATCAGGGTGCCTTGATCTAAATGAAGTTTATTCCCGCGCATTCTTTGTACCCCTAACTGATTTTGTTGAACGCCACTGTACACCGTTATTAACAAGAGTTAGTGTTGAAAAACGCCGTTGTAAAATTAGTTGCTTTCAAAGTTTTACAAAAATGGTACGGTATGCTTGTATATTTGCATGAGTACAGTACGTATTACATCGACTTCTTGTATCTCTAATTGAAGAGCAATATAAAACTGAACTTCTTGTACCTCCAATAGCGAAGCGCACGAAGTCTAAAAATAGAATGCAAATTACTGAATTCCGCGCGAGTCTCAGTGAACATAAACGTTTTCTGAGAGAAATACAGGGAATGTAGGCGAGGGTTTTCGTTGCACAAGTGTTTTAGGAACACTGTCTTTTGCCCTTAAAGAAATCTTCAAAATCATCCACCATTCCAATTTGTTTGTCTGAGTCTTGCCTGAGTCATGACGTCACTCGCGCGCTTCGCTATTGAAGAGCAATATAAAACTGAACTGTAATTTAAAAGCATTTCAAATCAGTTGCGTAAGTTGAAGATAAACAGTTTTTTGTGTTTTGTAGCAAAATACAGCTACAAAAAATCTGCTTCAAGCAAAAGTTTGAAATTGTTTTGTCACAAGTCATGGAAACATGTAATTGCAATTTTTACTGTTTATTCTTTACACCCTAATACCAGTAAAGTTTACAAAATGAATACATTTTCCTTGAATTCAGTTTTAGAGAAAACATTCTTGTAGTTTCGACCCCCAAAATGAATTTTCTTGCCGTTCCAGCTCAAGATCATTTTTGCTTTCTTAATGAAAGAAAGCTGCAGATGAGCCAACGGAATTACCGTAATATTGCCATGAAGCGCTTTCCGTTCATATCTTCCGTTTTACGCACATGAAGTATTATCACAACAAAGTCAGCGGTCTCGTTTCGTTTCTTCTTCGATTCGCTGCAATTCGCAGTTTCATTTGTCAGAAATTCTCAATACTTGCGCTGTTGAAGGCTTTTATTGTTAAGACTTCTTTCAGCCTTTCCTTGAAAATACATTTCGTGCAGTCAAGACCATAATGAGTAACATTTCACGAGGAAGACTGCCTTCGCATTCACTACGCGGATGCCGCTACAACTACGGATATATTACTGTGGTCAATTCCGCCTCAGCATACTGTTTTATTGTCACTTTCAGAACTGGAACAACACGTAATATTTGTTAACTCTTATTCCTAAAATTACTGTTACTTGTTTCCCTTCGAGACTTCTCGGCAGTTGAAAGAAAAGACAACATCGTTTGCTGCCTCCGCTTCATGTTGAAACTTTCACATGAGAACAAATCTGCCGCTGCGCCGATACATGCACGTTCAAATGACTGTCCATGTACACCAGCAGACTTTCCCGCTAAAAAAGCTCTCGCTTTGAAGATCAAAAGGCACATGTAATAGCCGCACTGTTAACTAATTATTTTCATCAGTTGTTGTTTATTTATTTCCTCGAAAAGATCAGATCACAATTACTTTGGTGAAACAGAATTGTGTAGTTAATAAAATTTGGAATACGAAAAGTACCCGGCGCAAATGCTTGAAGTAGCCGGTGACTTGCGCCGGGCGCCGGCTTAATTTGAAAACCCTGTGTGAGTCACAGTGGACCAACCTAAACAGCATACTGTTGACACCATCCAGATAGTTATCCCCTATCAAGATGAAGATGCTGCAGTGTCTTTCAAATGACAACTTCGAGATCTTAGCAGCAAGGTGATAAAGACCATTTAACTCATGTTTACTAGCCGCAAGCTTAAACAAGATCTACGCCTGCGTGAGCCCAAGCCTAACATCATAACCCAGCAATGTGTTGCTTTTTTTTCAAGTGTGACCGCTGCAATGCTGGTTATGTTGGGTACACAAAGGGCCACTTTCACAGGTACATTGAGGGACACCGTCAAAAGGCGTCATCTGTTTACAAACATCATTCCAAATAACACTGCTGTTCCAAACAATTTCTTAGCATGCTTCAATGTAATAAAGAAATGCACAAACAAATCTGACTGCCTTGTTAATGAAATGCTCTGTATTCAAGATCTTAAACCAGCATTGAATGTACAATCGGATTGTCTTCCTGCTAAAGTATTCATGTAATTAGCTTGGCACTCTTTTATGCAAATTCACTTCAATTTAGCCTTTTCACAAACCACATTTTATCTTAAATTATGTAACCTTGATAATGGCACAAGATGCACCGAAACATTAGTTTCTATCACTTATATTTCTTGCGTTCTATTAATTAATGAGAGCTTAAATTGTGGATAAGACTTTGAAGTGCCTTTTGTTGGACTGTTGTTTTGTACATTTGGAAGGCTTTATTATTAATTTTGTTAACTCTTGAAATTCTTCGCATAATTCAGTTTGTTTCCTCATAGTTGACGCATATTCCCACCAAGAATCGCCGCATAATTTCCTATTTTTTCTGCACCCTGTCAGATAGCAGATTGTATGCCATGAGTTTCGTCATTATCCTTATATATTTTCCGGAAGGATACTGTCAAGCCTCCAGAGGCAGCTGATTGAGCCGTTGGCCAGCTGATTTTGAGAAGGCTGTACAGATTTCATTTTGCAAAGAACATATTTCATTTTGTTTCGTTAAGTACTATTTTGCAAGGCACAATAAGCCACTTTCAGCTGAGTATTGATTGGATGTTTAACATAAAGTTGAACCTTTTCTACATTTTTCGGGGGAATTGGGATGGGCCTCGCCACTTTTGGAGGGTCACAACTTTTGAGACTAATTAGTAGCCACACTTTTTGATGTTACTTTCAGGGGTCACTTCTTCCAGAGGGTCATTACTAAACTGTACAGAAGTTGCTTTGGCGTAGACATGGAAATATACAATATTACAGTGTAAAAAGACCACATCAAGTATACTATGTACTAAGAGCTTACAAAGTCTGAGAAGTTACCTCAGAAGCACTTTTTTCTTGCTTTTTTCTTGTATGTTGAAGTTCAATGCTCTTTAGAATAAATATCGGGTTTTTGTTGCAGAGATCAATTTTTGTATATTCTTCACAGCTTGGCTGGATGCACAGAATGCATTTTTGAAACTTTAAAACCTTATACTGCAAGTTGAAACTTTAACATCAGGTTTACGATTGGAAATATTACATGGTCGATGTCCTTTCTGTAGCTTTCACATAATGGACACTACTTTGACACATTCCCTCTTATTTTGTCAGAAAACACTTAGTTTTTATTTATTAGTTTATACATGTACCTTCACATAGTTTGCGCACAGAACATGTGGCATGCACAGTGCAACGGTACATGCCAATATAAGCTTATATTGGCATGTACCGTTGCACTGTAAAAGATGACAGTGCTGAGTGATGGTTACAATAAATCACGGATAAAAATAATGTCTGCTATTTTTTTTCGCACGAAGACAAAAACTAGCGCGAACATAAACAGAACCGAAAGCGCAAAATGATTTGTTTTGTTTTTTCGTGCGAAGACAAAAACTAGCGCGAACATAAACAGAACCGAGAGCGCAAACAACATTGCAACTTAAGCTTACTAATTTTAAAGGCTTAACTAGAAATCAAATGATTACGACGTAGTGAGAATGGATTCGCCGATATTTTTTTCACGCGAAGACAAAAACTAGCGCGAACATAAACAGAACCGAGAGCGCGAAATAATTTGACTGTTTTTTTTTTCCGCGCGAAGACAAAAACTAGCGCCAACATAAACAGAACCGAGAGCGCGAACAACATTGCAACTTAGGCATACTAATTTTACAGGCTTAACTGGAAATCAAATGATTACGACGTAGTGACTATGTCCAAAACAATTTATTAAAATTGTTTCATTTACCATTATTACCCTTTCTACAGCATTAAACACTAGAAACTTAAGCTAAACGAGATGACACGATACATTGCACATTTATTGTGCACGCTATCACTTTTGATTGCTACAGTAAGCTGGACTATAAAAAGGCTTCCGGTAAAAGTACAATGACAACACTTTCCTTAAGCTTGGAAGCAATAATCAAAAGCGATTTTGAAATCACATTGAAACAAAACGAAATGTTAGAGCCTCATTGTCATAAATTGGGGAAAAGTTTGCACTTCTCTAATCGTCTACACTTAAAGCCGCTTTTAATTCTTTGATCGTCGGTCTTTCCTCAGGCAATGTTACTAAAGCGTTCTTCACAGCAATAACGTTTCGAAAACGCAAAAGTCTATACACAGATTTGATCAGGAAAGACAGCGCATAGATATCACTTTTAGCGGAAGGTTTTCCGGTACCATCAACAAGTTCTGGTGCAATGTAACTGTCCTTGTACTGGTCCCTTACATGCATCGGTTTAGCAGGAGGATTCTTTGGTTTAATTAGCAACACACTTTTACCGAAATTGATTATAACTGGGTGTAGCCGCTCATCTTCGCGTTTTTCTAGAACAACATTGTTCGATTTCAGATCATTGTGGGCATAACCACAACGATGTACGCGATCCAAGGCCTCTGCGGTCTCACAAAGAATAGTGTTCCATTCCTTCTTTCCACTAACGAGGCTGCTCTTAGCCGCTTTGTAAACTGTTAGGCTATCTTTTCCGTCTCCATGGAATTTCATAACAATGCTCACTGGCTTTTCTTTTAAACATACACCGAATAAAAGAGGAATACCTGGATGATCTCCTAACTGTATTAACACATTGGCCTCATGTTTTGCCTCCCTTTGTAGGAATGACAAGCGTTTGCCTTGACAACTTCTTTCTTTATATTGTTTTATCACGACATCAATTCCCCGATACTTGCCCGGGTAGCAAGTACCAAAAGTTCCACTCCCGATGGACTTTGCCGCTGCATTACGCGTCAAGTTGGCCGCACTGATCTCACGCAATTTTATGTTGTCACTCTCTTTAGGTTTCACGGACGAATGCACTTTCAGTTTCGAAGCCTTTTGTGTGACTGCACCTTCTCTATTCTTTTTATTTCGCTGTAGCGATGCGCGTACCAATTGCTTCCCTCTGGGCAATTTTTTTCCCGCTTCCTCTATCGTCATTTCTTCCACCATTAATTCTTCTGCCGGTTTTTCTGCCGGTTTTTCTGCCGGTTCTTCTGCTGGACATTTCTTTCTTTTCCTTCTCCTCTTGTTTTGCTCTTTCCGAAGCTTCTTGAAGTGTGCAAGTTGCTCTTTGGTAAATTCTTTCTCTCTTAATTTGCGTTTTCTCCCCAATTCCATTACGAGTCGAGGTGATGAAAAATGACGGTGAACTGACTACTACGTGACACATTAAAAACATAACAAGGGTCCATTGTTTCTCAGCCGAGCGAAGAAAAATTCTTTTTTATTGGTTAGAAAAACAATACAGACACAGCAAGCGTTCGCCATTCAACACCATTGACCATCAGATCACTTTTAGCATGGCTGATACATGTGTGTACCTTCGCTGTGACGAGTGTTTTAAAAAGTTAAGAACCTTCCATGCACTTTTAAAGCACTTTGAGCAACACCATGTTCACAAACAACATCCAAAACGGGCAGTGTTTTTACAGAACGAGGAAGAAGTTCAGCTGACAGCTCCGCAAGCCATAAGATCTCCCGCGGTAAAGGATGAATACAAAGCATGGTTAGCTGGTGTCACCGAACGCATAAAATAATGGAGTCCATCACCAAAGGCATAAAAGTAAGTTCACTCTAGCGACAGACAAGCCGAGTACGATCTATCCTTTTCTAGTACCAAAGTAAAACCGAGGTTAATAACAAACACGCGCACAAGTGCTTTAAAAAAGAAATATTAGTGGACCGGAGGCAACACGCGAGCGCAATTTAAACGCACGCGCGCGCGAGGACAAAAGACGACTGGTCTTCAGTAATGAATGGCTAAAAAACAAATCGTGTGTTTGGTCTGATGGAAAAGTGCAGCCCATTTATTTTTTTTTCTTCAATCAATTATAAAAAATGTTACAGTCAATAAATTGCATAGTAGAATTTCTCTGACACCGGACAAAAATTCCAGTCGCCCACGCACTGTTTTTTTTTGAGGGAGTCGTATTAACGGTACATCATTCATCATACTTTTCAGTACAGCCTCCCACCTCCCGTTCGGTCCTTTAAATTTAAATGTTTCCTTTCATACAGGACCCGTAATTTAAGAATCCCATTGTATTTTCGTTTGTGCAAACCATCAATTATAAAATGGGCCATGTCCTTTACAGGAAATTGGCAGACTTTGGAGTTCAATATGGTTCCGTCCAAGTTTTTCCAGCAGCTGCTCAGAAATCTGGACGACCCACAACCTAACGCTATCAGAAACCAGCATCACTGGCGAGCACCTATTTTGTGCTCCTCAGCAAGAAAGGTGACATACGCCTTTTCGACTTGAATAAACTTTAAGTTGCCCTGGAAAAACAAAACATTGTCACTCTTCAAGAACAGGTGCAATGGAATGGAGACACACAAGTTACTGACCACCCAAGTGATATGGATCCCAGAGAGGCCCTTGCTGCAGCAAAAAACAGAGCCCAGGGAAAAACATGCAAAGGCAGAATTACCTGTAGAAGCAATTTAGTGGTCTGGCACGGGAAAGGTAGAGCTACCCGCGAGTTAGATCTGATTTGGTGGCCAAATCTCTACAACACTGTTGTGCTAGGAAAACTGTGCATTCGTTTATACATTAGCCGAGTGCAACTGTAAAAATGAGCAAAAAATTACAAACACCTTTTTGTGTATCAACCCTGTTTGCAAGACAAGTAGACTCAATAGAAATGAACATGGACACCCAAAACCCACTCAGTGCAAAAAAAGATTAGCCAATATTTAACACCGAATTGCAATCAGTACAATACTCTGCATTATTACTGTTTTTGGAGAACTGATATCAGCCAATGATTGGAATCTTGTGCGTGACTCAACACAGTTTCAGTCTTAAGTGAAGTGCAATCTTTGAAATAAGCTTCTAATATCTACCATTAATTCAATTTCCAACTCCAGTTGCTTTACACACTTCATTCATATTGTTACGAAAAATTGTGGCGTGACTTCCGTCACTTGGAACATCCGAGTGTATGCTAATTTGATCTAGAAGTTTCGTGCATATTTAATTAGCCTTGTCACAGTGAATAAGCAATTTATTTTAGTCGTTGACGTCTGCTGCTGTAAATAGTTTATATTGTAATGATACTCAATTTAGTATAGCCGGAACGTTCTAGAACGTTTTGCTGTAAAGTATATAAGTAAATCGATGTAGTGTTTAGATGGTTTTATTTCCCAGGAGTTTTACAGTAGTGTTTACTGAAGTGTGACGAAGGTCGCGTGTAATCGACAGAGGTCGTGTTTGTGAAGTGTAACAGAGGTTACGTGGATATTTGGCAAGAGGCCGTGTGTTTAAAGTCAAGTGTAGTTACAAGCCTAGCGTGTGCTTGTAGAGAAGTCCTGTGTGGAAATACTGCGTTCTTGTGGATTAAAAATTTCCTGTTGTGTTTCCGGAATCCCTGAGTTCTGATTAGACTACAAACTTCTCCGACCACTAAAAACATTCGAACCTGTAACACATATTCCAAAAAAAAAAATGGAGCCTAAAACGTAAATGACTAGCACAAATTGACTTCGGTATGTAGCATAATTTTTTTGCTGTTTTGCGAAAACATATACAGACAAAGGTTAGGTTTATCGTTTAAAGGACAAGAATCAGTTTTGATGACAATCAATAGCAATTGACCAGCCAACAGTTCAAACTATATTGTTGTAAATATTGATATCAGTTAAGTCCCAACTGTTGTGTTACCTATTCCTATTGCAGTGCCAATATCACAGGTGTCCTGCGAGTTGTATTGATTAGTATTGACTCACCGTGTAAATACTGGTCTGGAGTAAAAAAAGAAAATTGTATTGTTTACTGTGAAATTGTTGATATTGATACATTTAAACTCAAGAGAGGCTTTATAATACATTTTACTGTCACTTCAACAAAATCAAGTTAAAGATACTTTGCCACAAATTTCATATAATTTAATGTTACAACACATTTCTGGTGGCATAATTGTTATGCTCAGAGTGGCTTTTATCCAGTAAGACAAAATTATTTTTAATAGTGAAACATGTTTTTAAAAAGAGGAATAAATAAAAATGCATGAGAAAGAATTTACCAAAGAGCAACTTGCACACTTCAAGAAGCTTCGGAAAGAGCAAAACAAGAGGAGAAGGAAAAGAAAGAAATGTCCAGCAGAAGAACCGGCAGAAAAACCGGCAGAAAAACCGGCAGAAGAATTAATGGTGGAAGAAATGACGATAGAGGAAGCGGGAAAAAAATTGCCCAGAGGGAAGCAATTGGTACGCGCATCGCTACAGCGAAATAAAAAGAATAGAGAAGGTGCAGTCACACAAAAGGCTTCGAAACTGAAAGTGCATTCGTCCGTGAAACCTAAAGAGAGTGACAACATAAAATTGCGTGAGATCAGTGCGGCCAACTTGACGCGTAATGCAGCGGCAAAGTCCATCGGGAGTGGAACTTTTGGTACTTGCTACCCGGGCAAGTATCGGGGAATTGATGTCGTGATAAAACAATATAAAGAAAGAAGTTGTCAAGGCAAACGCTTGTCATTCCTACAAAGGGAGGCAAAACATGAGGCCAATGTGTTAATACAGTTAGGAGATCATCCAGGTATTCCTCTTTTATTCGGTGTATGTTTAAAAGAAAAGCCAGTGAGCATTGTTATGAAATTCCATGGAGACGGAAAAGATAGCCTAACAGTTTACAAAGCGGCTAAGAGCAGCCTCGTTAGTGGAAAGAAGGAATGGAACACTATTCTTTGTGAGACCGCAGAGGCCTTGGATCGCGTACATCGTTGTGGTTATGCCCACAATGATCTGAAATCGAACAATGTTGTTCTAGAAAAACGCGAAGATGAGCGGCTACACCCAGTTATAATCAATTTCGGTAAAAGTGTGTTGCTAATTAAACCAAAGAATCCTCCTGCTAAACCGATGCATGTAAGGGACCAGTACAAGGACAGTTACATTGCACCAGAACTTGTTGATGGTACCGGAAAACCTTCCGCTAAAAGTGATATCTATGCGCTGTCTTTCCTGATCAAATCTGTGTATAGACTTTTGCGTTTTCGAAACGTTATTGCTGTGAAGAACGCTTTAGTAACATTGCCTGAGGAAAGACCGACGATCAAAGAATTAAAAGCGGCTTTAAGTGTAGACGATTAGAGAAGTGCAAACTTTTCCCCAATTTATGACAATGAGGCTCTAACATTTCGTTTTGTTTCAATGTGATTTCAAAATCGCTTTTGATTATTGCTTCCAAGCTTAAGGAAAGTGTTGTCATTGTACTTTTACCGGAAGCCTTTTTATAGTCCAGCTTACTGTAGCAATCAAAAGTGATAGCGTGCACAATAAATGTGCAATGTATCGTGTCATCTCGTTTTAGCTTAAGTTTCTAGTGTTTAATGCTGTAGAAAGGGTAATAATGGTAAATGAAACAATTTTAATAAATTGTTTTGGACATAGTCACTACGTCGTAATCATTTGATTTCCAGTTAAGCCTGTAAAATTAGTATGCCTAAGTTGCAATGTTGTTCGCGCTCTCGGTTCTGTTTATGTTGGCGCTAGTTTTTGTCTTCGCGCGGAAAAAAAAAACAGTCAAATTATTTCGCGCTCTCGGTTCTGTTTATGTTCGCGCTAGTTTTTGTCTTCGCGTGAAAAAAATATCGGCGAATCCATTCTCACTACGTCGTAATCATTTGATTTCTAGTTAAGCCTTTAAAATTAGTAAGCTTAAGTTGCAATGTTGTTTGCGCTCTCGGTTCTGTTTATGTTCGCGCTAGTTTTTGTCTTCGCACGAAAAAACAAAACAAATCATTTTGCGCTTTCGGTTCTGTTTATGTTCGCGCTAGTTTTTGTCTTCGTGCGAAAAAAAATAGCAGACATTATTTTTATCCGTGATTTATTGTAACCATCACTCAGCACTGTCATCTTTTACAGTGCAACGGTACATGCCAATATAAGCTTATATTGGCATGTACCGTTGCACTGTGCATGCCACATGTTCTGTGCGCAAACTATGTGAAGGTACATGTATAAACTAATAAATAAAAACTAAGTGTTTTCTGACAAAATAAGAGGGAATGTGTCAAAGTAGTGTCCATTATGTGAAAGCTACAGAAAGGACATCGACCATGTAATATTTCCAATCGTAAACCTGATGTTAAAGTTTCAACTTGCAGTATAAGGTTTTAAAGTTTCAAAAATGCATTCTGTGCATCCAGCCAAGCTGTGAAGAATATACAAAAATTGATCTCTGCAACAAAAACCCGATATTTATTCTAAAGAGCATTGAACTTCAACATACAAGAAAAAAGCAAGAAAAAAGTGCTTCTGAGGTAACTTCTCAGACTTTGTAAGCTCTTAGTACATAGTATACTTGATGTGGTCTTTTTACACTGTAATATTGTATATTTCCATGTCTACGCCAAAGCAACTTCTGTACAGTTTAGTAATGACCCTCTGGAAGAAGTGACCCCTGAAAGTAACATCAAAAAGTGTGGCTACTAATTAGTCTCAAAAGTTGTGACCCTCCAAAAGTGGCGAGGCCCATCCCAATTCCCCCGAAAAATGTAGAAAAGGTTCAACTTTATGTTAAACATCCAATCAATACTCAGCTGAAAGTGGCTTATTGTGCCTTGCAAAATAGTACTTAACGAAACAAAATGAAATATGTTCTTTGCAAAATGAAATCTGTACAGCCTTCTCAAAATCAGCTGGCCAACGGCTCAATCAGCTGCCTCTGGAGGCTTGACAGTATCCTTCCGGAAAATATATAAGGATAATGACGAAACTCATGGCATACAATCTGCTATCTGACAGGGTGCAGAAAAAATAGGAAATTATGCGGCGATTCTTGGTGGGAATATGCGTCAACTATGAGGAAACAAACTGAATTATGCGAAGAATTTCAAGAGTTAACAAAATTAATAATAAAGCCTTCCAAATGTACAAAACAACAGTCCAACAAAAGGCACTTCAAAGTCTTATCCACAATTTAAGCTCTCATTAATTAATAGAACGCAAGAAATATAAGTGATAGAAACTAATGTTTCGGTGCATCTTGTGCCATTATCAAGGTTACATAATTTAAGATAAAATGTGGTTTGTGAAAAGGCTAAATTGAAGTGAATTTGCATAAAAGAGTGCCAAGCTAATTACATGAATACTTTAGCAGGAAGACAATCCGATTGTACATTCAATGCTGGTTTAAGATCTTGAATACAGAGCATTTCATTAACAAGGCAGTCAGATTTGTTTGTGCATTTCTTTATTACATTGAAGCATGCTAAGAAATTGTTTGGAACAGCAGTGTTATTTGGAATGATGTTTGTAAACAGATGACGCCTTTTGACGGTGTCCCTCAATGTACCTGTGAAAGTGGCCCTTTGTGTACCCAACATAACCAGCATTGCAGCGGTCACACTTGAAAAAAAAGCAACACATTGCTGGGTTATGATGTTAGGCTTGGGCTCACGCAGGCGTAGATCTTGTTTAAGCTTGCGGCTAGTAAACATGAGTTAAATGGTCTTTATCACCTTGCTGCTAAGATCTCGAAGTTGTCATTTGAAAGACACTGCAGCATCTTCATCTTGATAGGGGATAACTATCTGGATGGTGTCAACAGTATGCTGTTTAGGTTGGTCCACTGTGACTCACACAGGGTTTTCAAATTAAGCCGGCGCCCGGCGCAAGTCACCGGCTACTTCAAGCATTTGCGCCGGGTACTTTTCGTATTCCAAATTTTATTAACTACACAATTCTGTTTCACCAAAGTAATTGTGATCTGATCTTTTCGAGGAAATAAATAAACAACAACTGATGAAAATAATTAGTTAACAGTGCGGCTATTACATGTGCCTTTTGATCTTCAAAGCGAGAGCTTTTTTAGCGGGAAAGTCTGCTGGTGTACATGGACAGTCATTTGAACGTGCATGTATCGGCGCAGCGGCAGATTTGTTCTCATGTGAAAGTTTCAACATGAAGCGGAGGCAGCAAACGATGTTGTCTTTTCTTTCAACTGCCGAGAAGTCTCGAAGGGAAACAAGTAACAGTAATTTTAGGAATAAGAGTTAACAAATATTACGTGTTGTTCCAGTTCTGAAAGTGACAATAAAACAGTATGCTGAGGCGGAATTGACCACAGTAATATATCCGTAGTTGTAGCGGCATCCGCGTAGTGAATGCGAAGGCAGTCTTCCTCGTGAAATGTTACTCATTATGGTCTTGACTGCACGAAATGTATTTTCAAGGAAAGGCTGAAAGAAGTCTTAACAATAAAAGCCTTCAACAGCGCAAGTATTGAGAATTTCTGACAAATGAAACTGCGAATTGCAGCGAATCGAAGAAGAAACGAAACGAGACCGCTGACTTTGTTGTGATAATACTTCATGTGCGTAAAACGGAAGATATGAACGGAAAGCGCTTCATGGCAATATTACGGTAATTCCGTTGGCTCATCTGCAGCTTTCTTTCATTAAGAAAGCAAAAATGATCTTGAGCTGGAACGGCAAGAAAATTCATTTTGGGGGTCGAAACTACAAGAATGTTTTCTCTAAAACTGAATTCAAGGAAAATGTATTCATTTTGTAAACTTTACTGGTATTAGGGTGTAAAGAATAAACAGTAAAAATTGCAATTACATGTTTCCATGACTTGTGACAAAACAATTTCAAACTTTTGCTTGAAGCAGATTTTTTGTAGCTGTATTTTGCTACAAAACACAAAAAACTGTTTATCTTCAACTTACGCAACTGATTTGAAATGCTTTTAAATTACAGTTCAGTTTTATATTGCTCTTCAATAGCGAAGCGCGCGAGTGACGTCATGACTCAGGCAAGACTCAGACAAACAAATTGGAATGGTGGATGATTTTGAAGATTTCTTTAAGGGCAAAAGACAGTGTTCCTAAAACACTTGTGCAACGAAAACCCTCGCCTACATTCCCTGTATTTCTCTCAGAAAACGTTTATGTTCACTGAGACTCGCGCGGAATTCAGTAATTTGCATTCTATTTTTAGACTTCGTGCGCTTCGCTATTGGAGGTACAAGAAGTTCAGTTTTATATTGCTCTTCAATTAGAGATACAAGAAGTCGATGTAATACGTACTGTACTCATGCAAATATACAAGCATACCGTACCATTTTTGTAAAACTTTGAAAGCAACTAATTTTACAACGGCGTTTTTCAACACTAACTCTTGTTAATAACGGTGTACAGTGGCGTTCAACAAAATCAGTTAGGGGTACAAAGAATGCGCGGGAATAAACTTCATTTAGATCAAGGCACCCTGATTTTCAAAATTTTCAGGGGGGAAGCTCCCAATCCCTCTATGCAGAAGGGGCGGGGTGCTCCCCCCACTCCACAAGGTGTTAGTTATAGCGATGAGATAGTGCTCCGGCTACTTTACAATTTCCTCCTGCTACTTTTTTTCAATTTGAAAACCCTGTAGTGAGCAATTCCACTACAACTAAAACATGGCTTTTACCATTGTTGGTAGGTTTCTTTCCAAAGGGACCCTTGATGTCCATTCATATTGTGAGTTCAGGTGGATTTCACTTGTTGACATTCTTGACTTTAAGCAACAGATGAAGTTCCAAAACGGATGAAGTTCCAAAGTGTTTCGAATTATGTAATAAATGATATGTGCAGTTTCGAGAGCGACAGGTTTCTTTTGCAGGTCACAGTTCACAGGTCACATTAAAATCAAAAAAGCAATCAGTAATACTGGCGATGTAAGAATTACCCGCGATTCCCACAAGGTTTATCGATATTTCCCTGCAACAAATGTTTCACTGTATAATTTAAATGACAAATTATTAGGGGTGATCTGTACTAAATGGGTTGAAATATAGCTTTCACATATATTGTCGTTGTAAGATATTTTATGATAGCAAATGAAACTGTTTGATTTCTATTTTATTCCTACTTTACTTCTAACGAATATTAACTGATAGAAATAGCATCAACTGATGTCATTTGTATCATTTAATATTCTTTCTAACAAGAAAATAACATATAAAATAACGTTAAAGAGTGAGCTGGTCATTCACTACAACGAATCATTTTGACGGTCACGGCAAGACCAATCCTGTTTCTTCTAACCTCTAATGGATATTTTGACAACTCGTAAGCTTTTGTAAAGTTTCAGTACAGTGATAGTGTAAGTCATATCGAGAATATGTATTTGCTCTATTCGAACTTCGTCCTTTCTTTTGTAGGTGCCACTATCGTCTGATCAAAGCAAGCGTATGTCGTGAGATATAGTGCCATCGTATGACGGAAAATCGTTTGAAGAATTTTCACTTAAAGATGAATTAAATCGTTGTGGTTTTCGAGCATCGACTTTTTGGATTATTGAACTTCACAAACAGTCAGTAACAAAGGGGCCGTCTTGTTAGGGATCGCTTGATTTCCATGAATCGAAGG
>JAHPZR010048330.1:0-5000 GCA_019787425.1 Platygyra sinensis
CAGAGTGTCCCCCATTGTTCTGTATAAAGTTGTTGAGCCGTTGCGGCATGGAACGAGCTAGCTTCCTGAGGTTTGCTAGTGGTATGTTTCACCAGGCTTGCCGTAACCTTGATTTTAGTCCTCCCATCGTCTCAGTCAGGGATCGGATTTCTGTATGCAGCTTCGTCGATGATGCTCCATAGGTTTTCAACGGGGTTAAGATCAGGTAAATTTGCTGGCCACTCATCTTTTTGGATAAAATTCGGAAGGTTTCTCTTGCACTACTGCTGGGTTGCTTTCGCCGTATGAACTGGTGTGCCATCTTAAACCAAGGTCGCGCTGCTTTTGTTCATGAAAAGCTGTCGCTTTACGGGCTTTTCTGTTGTAGATCTACGGCTGAAAAGAGGCTTCACTTCTTTCTCAAGGATTTTAATAATATAATAATCTGCCGTTACAGTTTGTCCTTGCGGGATAAAATGTATGGAAGTAAGGCCACGGCCTGTCATGCCACCCCAAGTTTACCATCCATTTGGCGCTTCCTTTCAGGCTTGGTACGATGGCGGAACTTGACTCTCCTGTGAGCTCCCTACGATATGAAAAAGGTATTTAGGGCACTCATCGCTTAAGAGAAAGTTTTCCCATTCATCTGCTGTAAATCTACGATCATGATATTTGCGAGCGAATACCAAGCGAGCTTTTCCCTGGTTGTTGCTCAGAAGTGGGAGATTTTTTCGTCTCAAAAGATTTCATGCTTTTCGGCATATGCCACCACACTGTTGCTGCAGATCCAGGCAAACCTTTGTTCTTCAGTTGTTTGCTGAGTTTTCTTGTAGAATTTGCTCTTTTATATGTTGCTTTTTCTATAACTTTCTCTGCGGTTCTGTCAAGAACTGATGGTCGACCACTTCTTTGCTTGTCGTAAAACTCTTGTGAACTTGACCACTTCGCTACCCAGCTCTTGCTTTTTTGCAATATTTTAGCCGTTTCTAGAACAGATACTCCAGATGATCGTAAAATTGCTGCCTGTGCTCTTAAACAGACTGCTTTTTAGGGTTCGTAATTGCAAATTATATCAACGGACGTTGAAAATCTAGTTGGTACTTAAAAAAGACAAAAATGGCGGGAAAGTACCGAAACACACACGACACAGATTGGAACCTTTTGGCTGGAAGATATTTATTTCAACGAGACTTTTTATTCGACTCAGAACAGGTCTGAAGATCGATAAACAATATGATTTTTTGTAAGAAAATGGACAGAAAAATATGGATGAAGTATATGAGACTTTTTTAAAATGTCTACGAATTTTTGAAATAGCCTGTATGTGTATTTGTAATATCCATCTATTCAACAAAGTACAACGACTGTAAAAGGTCATGAGCGATGTCTCCTTAGATTGTAGATTGTCACTGAAATTGGCAGAAACTGTTCAAGAGATTTGAGCCGTTGTAAGGCGTATCAAATCAGCCCGAGTTTTGTCTTACAAAAACAGTCTCAAAACCTGAGAGAGATAGCATGCTAAACATCTCAGACATCAACCGTTTACGGTTTTTAGCTCATGCCGGAGGTGGTACTGCTAAAAAGAAACGTTAACGTTTCTAGTACATTCGAACCTCCCGTAAGCGATCACCGAAAATATCGAGCCAGATGGTCGCTTACGGGTCGTGGTCGCTTATTTGGTATTTTGGAAAACTGGTCGCTGAGGAGAGGTGGTCGCAAAAGGAGGTTGGACTGTATAATTGCTGGAAAGTACAAGAACAATATTTATCATGATAGCAGAACGACTCCGAGTTGAAAAGTTTGAGTGGGTTACTGAGTTTTTTCTTTGTCTAGGGTTGTATGTACTCTTGTCTCGCTAGTACACAAGAGAAGAATTGCAATTGCACCGAAATGAAATTCCCTTCTGCAAAGGGAATCTGTTCCACGACTTCTGAAGGTAAGATTCGTTATCATAGAAATGAAAGTTATTGATTTTTTTTTGGTTGCTTGGCGGTATGACAAAGCAACTTGTAAACGTTGGTTACTGGACGATGATGATTAGTCAATCGCTAAAGAATACCGAAAACAATTAGTTCTTCCACAACCTCGAACTGATTATCTTTACAGAAAGTTTTCGCACAGGTAGCGGAGGGAGAGTTCACTGAGTTGTGGAACAACTTACCCATAGACCTATGACAAGCATCTGCAGTGACCGATTTCAAATCTAAATTAAGTCGCCACGTTTTTAAGTAGCATCTTAATTTTAAGTAAATTTTTTCCATGAAAAGCAGTTTTTTATTTTATTTGAATTGTTGTTATTAATTTCTATTGAAGTTAGGTAGATAGGTAGATAGTGGAGAAAACCTTGCTTCGCGGCTCGGTAAATATCCACTGCTAGCCACCGACACTGAGGTGAATAGTTGTTTCAGTATATACTAAAACAGTGAGATAACATAGACCAAAAAAAAAATAATGGGACGATTTCTTCACTTGTCACGGATGCAAACCGGGACGCCATTTTCTCTCCAATTGCTCAGAGGTAAATAGCATAGGATATTCGGAGTTTGACGAGCCAATCAGCGTGCGCCTTCAGCACTATCCACTGTTTTAGTATATACTAATTATAGATATCTTATCTTATTTCAGTTCTTACCATCTTTTGACATTCTTTCACCAGTGAGAAGCATCCAGGAGATCTTCTCTTAATTCAGTTCCTACCACCTTTTCACAGTCTTTTGCCAGTGAGATGCATTCAGGGGATCTTCTCTTATTTTAGTTCTTACCATCATTTCACATTCTTTTACCAGTGAGATGCATTCAGGAGATACAACGCAGATATGATGTTGATGATGGACTTGGTTGCTCTGCAAAATGCCCTCAACCTTGCTTGTACGTATTTTGTTTACTGTGACTGTATATGCTTATGTATATGTTTATTGGCCTTTCCCTCCAGAGGAGACAGTGGAGACAGAGGAAAACTGAATGATGATTATGAACTGTATATGCTTTGAAGTATATATGAAATAAATCATATATGAACTGCGGTAGTAGATGAAAGTGAAGAATGACCATCGCAGTTAATTTTCCAATTTAAGCAATTGGAAATAAGAAGCCAAAAAAAAAAAATCAGGGCTTTTTTCAGGCTTCTTCTTTCCAATTGCTTAAATTGGAAAATTAACTGCGATGATCATTCTTTACTTTCATGCATATGCTTTCATGCACGCTAACACTTGCCTAAACCATGCAAAATTAATTGGACACAATTTTATCATTTTTACGTGCATGACTCGATCGCGTCACTTCAGTCACCTGGTGAATCTAAGAGAGGATCTGGGCCCTTCAATACCTTGCCTCTTCAGGCTTTCAGTTAGTAGGCTAGGGGCGCACAAGAATATAGGAGAGAGGCCCGGTACTCCTCAAACCGCCTCTCTCTCCTTTATTTTTCTCCGCCGTTTTTTCGCGCCTCGCTAACTGAACGACTGAAAAAGGCTATACGCCACGCATACAGTGTATCTTACATTCAGGAACGAGCCTTGGAGCGTTGCATAGCAGTGCAAACGACGAACCTTAATTACTGCGCTTTTTTTCATGGACTCGGCACTCTTATCCTACGAATCCTTGTCGATGCTGCCGAGAGAGATGTACTGAGCCATATTTCGCGTATTGCTGGCTTAAAAAGTCCAACATTTCACTTAGCCTTGCCTTGATGTCGTATAAGAATCTCATGTTGTCAGTCAAACACGAAAACTTATCTGGATGATAAAATGTTATTTAATTCTTCTTCCCTTTTCTCCTCTATTCATTTCCACTATAATTCTTCAACAGTCAGGTAAGCTACAGGATGTCATCTTCCAGTTCGGCGTGGTCAGTTGCATACGAGGTGAGGTCTCTTTTCATACAAAACTAGTTAAAATTCGCCAAAGCGAGACCAAGTAATTAAGGTTAAGTTCTATTAACGTATTTAAATTATCCATGTTTGACTAGCGCTAGCTAGTTGGGATTCTTTACTATGCCGGATTTGCTTGCTTCAGGTACCATGTTATGTTCAATTTGAATAAACACTGCCGAGGGTAAATAAAGGTCATTATGATTATTATTATGATTATGACGATGATGATGATTATTACTACTACTACTACTACTACTACTACTACTACTACTACTACTACTACTACTACTACTACTACTACTACTACTACTACTACTACTACTACTACTACTACTACTACTACTACTACTACTACTACTACTACTACTACTACTACTACTACTACTACTACTACTACTACTACTACTACTATATATTATTGTTATTGTTATTATGATTATCATCATCATCATTATCATAATCATAACAATAACAATTTCTTTAAATGTGATTGGTGCATAAACTGCTGTATTTTGCTCTAATTAATCTGCAAAGCTGTAATTGGACAATGTAATTGGACAATTGGCTGTAATCGGACACCTGTGATTCGACAGTTACATGAGCCAGTCATCTTAAGTCCTCTCCACTAAATCCACCAATCACAGCATTGATTACAATCACTATAGTAACCAATTCAAGAGACTGATTTTGTAAAATTGTAGAGGTTTAGTCTCCAATGACTGTTTTGAATTTTTAATCATGATATTAAAATGACTATTGCATGTAAAAGCTCTTCTCAAAAGTAAACTTTTACTTTTGTGGGAAATTGTAATATTGCTTTGATTAATTGGTAACAGGACATCATGTCGTCCAATTCAGTCTGTAATCATACTTGGGATTAATCATAACAATTACAATTTCCAACAAAAGTAAAAGTTTCATTTGAAGAAGAGCTGTTACATGTAATAGTCATAATATCATAACTAAATTAAAAATTCACTGGAGACTAAACTTCCACAATAAATTTTTGAAAGTCAGTCTCTTGTATTGGTTAGTATATTGATTGTAATCATTGTTGTGATTGATGGATTTAGTGGAGAGGACTTAAAGTGCATATGAAGCGAAAGTTTTTTTGGCATAACTTTAGGAGGATAGTGGATAGTGAGATCTAAGA
>JAHPZR010048330.1:7500-19039 GCA_019787425.1 Platygyra sinensis
TACTTATAAGCCTTGGGCTTGTACAGCTTCTTAAGGGCCTTTAGATGGGATCAAAAAAACCGAGTGGCCTATATCCGAGGGGGCTTATAACCGTAATACGAAGGCCTTTTCGAAACGAGCTATAGTTGCATATCAATCGAAATAGGTTTTTTCATTTATGACCGATTAAGGACGTTCGCGCCCAAAAATTTCCCAAGCACAGATTTTTTTTAAACTTTGACTGCAGGTAGAAAATAATAAGATTAGATTAAAAACGAAAAAAAAATTCTGGCCGGATTCATTACTATCGGCATATATTTAAGTTGAAGAATCATATCTAGGTTATGTGTGTTTAACACAGCATATATGGGCCTATTTGATAGATGTTTGTTACATATGTCATAAAATCAGCTAGAATTAGCCTTAGAAATACAACTTCTAAGTTACGCACACCTGTATCCATGTACCAATTCGACCCTATTTTAATAGTACAAAGAAATAATCAAAACTTCCCACGTACGGATTTTTTTTGTTTTTTTAGAATAATGGAAAGAATCAGAAAAGGAAGTGATCTGCCGATAAAAAAGTGGGGGTCACCGAGCATCCAACAAAAATATTCGTACACAAAGCTAACGCAAAGGTCATCAGCTCTATATTTTGTTGAGTTTACGACTTCGTGCGCGCGCTTGAAAATGACGTGGCACGCGCGTGACCAATGAATAGCGTGCGCACTAGAGATGCGCAGTAGCAATGGGCGCGAACGTCCTTAAGCTTTAAGGTGGCCGAACACTGTTTTCGCGCGCTCATGCTAACGCAATTCAGCGCGCGCACAAGTATTGCATAAAAACAAGCATGGCATCAATACAGCGATCATTTTATTTGCTCAATGTCCGCGCTGTCTGTACTATTTTTCTTCACAAATGAACACTGTATTGATGGTTTTACTCTTTTATTACAGAGGTATGTTAGAAAAAGTAACGATGCAAAGAAACCAGCAATTCTCAGCTTTTGTTTGTTACCGAAGGAACCCAGTTAAATGCAGCGCATGCGTAGTAAGTCGAAAAAATTGCGATTGAGTGAAAAATTGACTTTCGGAGATACACCTATTTCTCGAGAACCACTCATTAGAATTTCACGAAATTTAGAGCGAAAATACTTTAGGAAATAAGTAACTGGAGGATTCAAAAAAAATAAAATTTAACAAAGGAAATTCAAGATATGCCAGTGAACCTGCAACGAGGGATAGTTAAAGATCTGTTTGTTAAATTATTATTAAAATAGCGCTAACATGTGAGTATCGTTACAAGCTTGTTGCATGCAAATTATAAAGAAAATCTAATGACTAGATTTTCTGCAAATAAACAAAACCGATTTTAGCCGCCTGTTTATAATTAATCATGTTGCCATGGCAACGGCACATACGACAGTTTAATTATCAAAAAGTTGAAGTTTGTGTTGTTAACTTGCTTGCTGCCATTTTTTGCGACCAAAGGATCAAGGGTTTTAGAAGCAAAGGTAAATGAAACAGAGGTATAAAAAACTGTGTTCAGCCACCTTAAAACATTACAATAAACGAATTCAAAACAAGAAAAGCTATAGGGGGGCTTGTATCCGGGGGCTGAGGTTTATTGCTTTTGGTTTACTGGTGGGGATTGGGGAGGGGCTCATAAGTGTCAGGTTACTGTACCTTTTTTTATTACGCTCTTACTCTAGTGTGTTGACATTTAACTTGCAGAACGCGCGTTGGTCTTGCAGTCATATACCATTAGCTTTATTTGAATATCTTAATCATCAACAATAATTTAAATACGCCCAGATTAAGTACATAAGGAAAATCGACCTAATTAACTTTATGCGCCTGAAAGGCACTTGTATTAAGGTGGCTGAAAACAGTTTCCAGTACTTTCCTAGACTCACAGTTTGATGGGTCATTAAAACCACTCTATACCGGTTGATGCCAAAGTCATGGTATCAACAAACTACCCAATCATCGGGGAACAAGTTGCTGTTATTTTTGTGGCACAATAGGTTACCATAGCAACAATATGACCTGCTAAAAACACCCTTAATTTTAGCTTTAAGCGCTTATAACTCAAAAACGAGCTCGGTGACCCCCATTTTTTATTATTGAATTGTAATCAACATGATAAGATGCAACTTTTTGCAAAGTTAAAAAAAAATTCTACGAAGGGGGTTCAGAGCCACCTTAAATTTTCGAAAATTTAAGGTGGCTCTGAACCCCCTTCGTAGAATTTTTTTAAACTCTGCAAAAAGTTGCATCTTATCATGCTGATTACAATTCGATAATAAAAAATGGGGGTCACCGAGCTCGTTTTTTAGTTATAAGCGCTTAAAGCTGAAAATAAGGGTGTTTTTAGCAGGTTATAGTGTTGCTATGGTAACCTATTGTGTCACGAAAATAATACCAACGTGTTCACCAATGATTGGGCAGTTTTTTGATACCATGATTGTAGCATCAACTGATAAAGAGAGGTAATAATGGCCCAGCAAAATCTACATCTTGGAAAGTGCTGGAAACTGTTTTGAGCCACCTTAAAACGTATTATTTGACTAAGATGCCTACCAATGCGGCGAGATAAAATGAGATTTATAAAGAAGAATGAATCGAGAAATGATAATAATTATCAGAACAATTAAAAGCCCCTATATCGTAATTATTTTGAATGCCTAACAGAAGGTTTGCGTGTGCATATGTTGCATCTTGATGCAGTTGATTTTAGACGCATTTCAAGTCTGTGACGTATCAGTTGTCAAAATATATTCGGGTACCGCCACTGTCTTGAAAGTAAATGCAAATACCTTTGAGCCAGCTAATACCCCAATAGACCTTTTTCGCTTGTACATTTTGTTTTCCCAATACAGATCATGTGATGATACTCAGGAGATTTGATCCTTTGTCTTGTTCATTAACAAAGAGTACATGCAGACATATTCATGCTTGCATGTACCCTTTTTAATGAACAAAACAAAAGATCAAATCTCCTGAGTATCATCACATGATCTATATTGGGAAAACAAAATGTACAAGCGAAAAAGGTCTATTCAACCTTCGCAGGCTCAGACTCTTTTCGCGCTTCGCAGTGGGGTGGATGGGGGAGGTAATCGAAGAGCCTGCTCGCAGGGTAATATAGCATGGACGTAGAACACCCCAGAACGACACTGGGGTTTACTTTTAGGGTTTGAAAATCGTTGTTATTCAGGGTGCAAGAATTGAAATCCCATATCTATAGATTCCACAACTTTAAATGGTCTAGGTCAGAGCTTGTTATCATTTTTTTCTGCGGCAATCACTGGGGATCATACATGGTAATTAACGTTTTCTCCCACTAAATTTTATCATTATTTATTTGTCAATATCTCACAGGGAAAATTTTCTGCGAATAAAGATCTATTTTGAGGAGCTGAACATGGAGAAAGTAACCTACTCAGAATATTACGAAGTAAGCAGTTCCGTTGTTGAACTATGTGTTTTAACCTAACAATGCTGTTCCACTAAGTTTAGAGGGCGCCATTAAGATTTGAATACAAGGGCATTAATTGGAGTTACCTCCGGAGTAACTAAGACGCGTGCTCAAGTCCACGTCACTGTCCGGGCGAAAACTGTGATATTGGTTTCAGATTGGCTGTGGCTCTAACGTGATCTATAATTTTTGCCTTTGTCGACCATGGTATTCCTATAATTATTAAAAACTGGATCATTGGATAATGCAATTCGAGAGTTTTCATTGGCAAAGCCATCATGGTACATGAGCCATTATACCATGATCTACAAAAATGGCGAGCGTATGCGTGTTTTTTTGGGCCTTTTTATTTTTATTGTAGTCGAGTTCTCTATATTTTGGGGGCGTTTTTAATAAAACAGTTATTCCACTCGCGCTTGTTGGATATGAGATGATTACAGCCAACTCGGCGCTACGCGCCTCGTTGGCTATCTACTATCTATCATCTCTTATAAACCATCAAATCTTTTCGCTCGCGTGCGATTGGTCTAAACACGTCACGTGACCGAATATCCCCCACCTAAAACTGGGGGATATCCGAGATTATAACTCACCCATTAATTTTTGATTGATTTTATTGGCTATTTTACGTCACGTGGTATAAATCTCCGGACAGTTATCACGCAATAACCCCCGCCCGATTCGATATTTGTCCTCCGATTGTTTCTGTCGAAGAGAAACATAGTCAGCACAGGAATTTCAACTTTTCTTTTCTCTTATTTAATATGGAAGGAAACCAAACTATTGTTACTGAGTCTAGCGATGGTTAGATTAAAAAGCTGATTGCAAGTGCTGTTCCGGAAAGTACAAAAAAGTCACCAAAATACGCTGTCAATGTCTTTGAAGGTGGAGAAAGTCACGAGTAGACTTTTAATATTTAGCCCTACGTAAATTTAAACCGATTCATTTTACAAAATAAAGATTTAATACAATGTGATAACTAACTATAAAATAAACCAACCGTTCATGTCCGACTTTAGCGTGGAGGAAGGAGAGAAAAATTCCAGTCGCACTTGAAATCATGGAGCCGGCAGAAACCTTTTTTACGCAGAAGCCAGAAGATTCAGTGGAAGAAAAAACCATACAGTCGCAACACTGTGAAAGCCAATTCGTTCCGGGCTGGACAGATTTTTTTCTGGTTCCCTTCAAAGAAAGCCGTTTTCCATTATTCGGGATAAGTATTCAAGCCGGCAAACGAAGCTCTAGATCCATCACTGAAAGATCTTGCGCGACAGGGATTGATTTCTTTCACAAAGCACAAGCGTCCAATTTCCAGCGAGGACCTTGAAGTCCTCTTTGCAGCAAATCAGCTTGGTCTGAATGCTCCAGAAAGTTTTGCAAATTCGGCATGGTTTAACACCATTCTCTACTTCGGAAAGAGAGGCCGCGAAAACCAACGCGGGATGAAATCATCCATGATGAAATCCGGTGACCTTTAGCTCAAAACAACAACAACCGGCTGAAGTACTTCGTCTCAAGCGAGAGAGCGACGAAAAATCAGTCTACCTTCAAGTCACTACAGATTTTACACAATCTGTGTTTCACAGATATAAATTCTGAGACTGAAATACATTTCTTTCTAGTCAAGTTTATGAACAGTACGTCGGAATATATCAACCAAAAGCGCCAAGTTTTCGAGTTTTTGATCCAAGGGCGTTACGAGAATTAATTTCACATGACAGCTTGTCAAATTTGGTCTAATCACAGTGGAAATAAAGTTAGTTAAACCAATCAAATTTACTTTGCTCCTTCACGTCAATCACGCGCATTCGCCATCAGATCACCAATGGCTTTTTTACCATGTTTACGAGCGGTTTATTACGAACTGAAAATTAATGGTAGGGTTATAAAATAAATAAACCCCTTTCTGGCTTGCTGGTATGTCGGCTGATAATGTCCTTGGCTGAGAGATTGTCCTCAAAATTTCACATTTGCCCTCGAAGCTTCGCTTCTCGGCCAAATGTTCATTTTTCGGACAATCTCTCAGCCGCGGAAACTTAGTATTATCAGCCGACATACCAGCCGCCCGAAGGGGTTAATTTACTTAATGTACCCCAATTTTCAAAACTGCGCGCATTGCGTAAAATGTTTGAAGGATAATAAACACGATAGCCTCCATTTGGGGCGAAAATATGCTCGGATATTTTTCCTTGGACATTATCTGTTCCTCGAAGCTCACAGTTTTCCTCGAGCTACGCTTTCGGAAAACTGTTTGCTTCTCGGAACAGATAATGTCCGCGGACAAATAACCTAGCATATTTTCGCGCCAAATGGAGACTAATGTTTATATATCCAACGCGCGCTCATAGAATAGTTGTTAAATATAGGAGTTTTTCTTTGGTCATAACCCTTAAGGTCAATTAAAATCAATCCTTGCAGTGCCAATGGCTTGACACACCAATTGCCACATCAACACGGTTGGAGTGGCAGGCGTGGTGGCCCAAGACATTGTGCTGCGTTCTTGGACAAGACACTAACCCCCAAAGTGGTTCTTCCATCCAGGTGTATAAGCAGGTACCAGCAATTTAGCGCATGGGTCGTGGTATAGACCCATCGATGAACACTGAAGCCTCCCTTCCTGGCAGGGGGTGTAGAAACTCCAAGTCGCTTTATTCTCGTTTAATTTGTAACTAAGGTAATTTTACAGTTCTAATAAACCTTGTTGTTGTTGTTCGGTTGACTTCAAGCTACGGAAAACAGCAAGAAGCGCCGACCTAATGGGCCATTAGGTTCAAACGCAGACTTTATCCAGAAGGTTGGAACTATGCTCTCATAGCTGTTCTTTTTCTTACAGCTCGAGAATCTGATGAGCGACATTGGTGGACAGCTGGGTCTTTGGATCGGCGTATCAGCCATTACAGTGGCAGAAGTGTTTAAACTTCTCCTGGATATTATCAAAGTACTGCTCCGAAAACCTTCTGTCAAGGACGTCGTTGAAGTTAAAGACATAAACATGACAGAGTTTAAAAATTTAGAAACATGTTGAAGCCGATCCTGAGCGACAGACGTAAATAACGATATACTCAATGCCATACTTAATGGTGCCCAGTGCTTCTCATAATCTAGCACATAAGATAAATGAACCACGAAAGGCTGTACTGGGCTGGAGACTTGTGACGGAAAAAAAAAACTCAGCTTGTATTAGTTCATTTCAAGTGTCAATTGATAACTTTGGTAGTTGTAACAGCCATAGTTAAAGGGCTGAGCTAGTTAGATGTAAACTCGATTTTTTTCGCGGTTCGCCAGTCTCTTTTCTAAGAAAACTGTTAAGGCATGAATGATAACCATGGTTATCCACATAACTTAAGCGATTGTTAAATGAAAGCCTGAAAAAAATATGCCATGGATGGTAAAGAATGCAATTCGCAATTGAATATACAAAAGATCAAATCTTCTTGTGAAAGAATGTGTGGAATAATATGATCTTTATTCATGCATTTACTTCCATTTTTACATGAATTGTTCAGCGATAAAATCGTTCAGTATCCATTGTATAGTCTGTAACATAAGCTGAGATAAACCAGCAGATATAACCATAATTTATTGTACCCCTCCCATCACATAAATGTTAGCGATAAGCATCCTTTATTCCTTTTTGATTGGTCGCCTTGGTAGTGGCATAATATGAACGAATATCTACGTAATCTTGAATAATTACGATAAAATAGTAGCCTTACGCTGAAGATCATCGCAGGCCGGGAATGCCGGGAATATGCTTTAACAGCTCTCGCAGACAGAGCAATTGCGGCAGCCACGCCTAAAGGCTTTGGAATGGCCTTCTAGGGGAAACTAGTTATTTTGAGTCACTATTAGTTTTTTTAACCGTAGTTGAAACTATGACATATTATTTTAGACGTGCATATTACTTTAAAATTACGCTGGTATTTTAGTCTCTAATACCTATACTCATCTACCATAATGTTTGAAAATTTTGTATGCGTCGAATTACTGTTTTTCAGAATTACTCCCGTAAATCCTTTTGGATTTGCGATTTCACTTTCATGCACTTAACCCTTTGATGACCAAGCTTTTACCAAAAAAAACCCTTTTACTCCAGTTCGCCCCAACCTCAGTGCAGGTCTACACAGATAACCTATCTGCTTTGAAATACGATTTTTTCGTCGTAATTTGTTCTTGATGACGCTTTTCTTGTCATCGTTCATTTTATGTTGCGCCTGGCCACAGTAAGGGTATATACATAATCAAAGGTGTACAGATATGGGAGTCTCAATGCAGGACTGATATAAATTTAAAACCAACAGCCTCCTGTTTAGACTCCTGTTAAGTTTCTGTTTATGTACATTATTTGTTTGCTTTTTTAGTGTCTTCAGTAAGAACAGCAGTGCTAAACATTTTGACACTTAAAATAAAGTAATTTACTTATTTATTTATTTATTTATTTATTTTGATTTAATAGAGAGGTCTTACGACATTTTTGATTTGTCATGGCGTGTATAGCAGGGCCGTAGCCAGGAAAAAATTTTGACTGAGGCAATGTCTATGAATAACTTATGACTGAGGCAATCAGTCCATGGTTGAGTTCTCTTCCTAGGTATTAGGTACTATAAACAACAAAAGCCAAAGAAATGACCGAGGCAAGTGCCTCGGTTGGCCTCCCGGGGGGGGAGCGGGGGGTACTCCCTATAATGGCCTATACGGGGAGGCTCCGCCCGAAAGGGGTACCTTTTTCAGGCTTCAGGTATATAAAAGGGTAGGGATTTCACAAGTTGAGGTATATAAAAGGGTAGCGAAATCGGTCATTTAGGTATTTAAAAGGGTCTTTAATTATAATATTTCGAATAGACGCCCTTTATGGCAGTATCAGTTTATTTATTAACCACTACATGAAAATGAGAACAAGATTTCCAAAAGTAGGTATGTGAAAGGGGTACCTTTTTTCAATAAAAGGTATATAAAAGGGGTACCTTTTCTTCCAAAATGGTATACGAAAGGGTAAGGGGTTGGACCTCGGGGCGGAGCCTCCCCGTATTAAACTTTGTTAAGTAGTCCCCCGGGGTTGGCCTGTTACTAGCTACGGCGCTGTATAGGGTGCGTCATGCAGCAGCTGTCAGCGTCTTGTTTCTCCTTGTGCTTACCCCAAATATAAGTCAACAAATCTGTTATAAGCTCCAATAATTCAACAACCGTCATTACGGAACAGCCAATCCACAATCCCAACTGGCCTCCGATATCAGCCAAGAGATTTTCAATCTAAACATAAGATCAAATCAAACGTTAATCAAGTTATAAACCAAAAACAATAACGGCTTTCATAGGTTTAGTTTCCTAGACTATGCTAGTGGCATGACGGGATGTTTGAGAAACAATTAACATTAACATTATTACATGACCAAGTTACTTCAGACGCCAAAAACTAAAATTTAGCCATCAGATTGCGCCTTTGTCGGTCCAATATTCTGGACCGGGAACGGTCTTGAATGATCCCGCACGATCACTCTTGAAGATGTCCTGGTACTTTTATGGCTCAAGTTTCTGAAGAAACTTGCTTTTACTGAAAAGATTGCTTCTGTTTTTCCTTTTTTTCTTTTGAGTTGTTTAACCTCAGACGTTAGTATACGGCTACTCAGCTCTCAATTAGAATTGTGCGCTTTAAAGTTTGTAACATTTTCGGTGATCGTGGCATATTTTTTCTAAAGAACCTCAATCGAGTAAGTGTATTATTAACCAATCTTGCTCGAGAACGTACTAGGGGAATATCAGCCTTCGGTCTTTTCTTGGTACAGACCCCTCCCCCTCCTCCCGGCACTGGGGCTGTAGCCGTTTTCTATTGTTGTAATCATAGTGTTGCCCATATATGGAACGTGCGGGTATCACGTGCAGATTCGGAATAAAGAAAGAACCACGTTGTTGTTGTTGTTGCAAGACTGCTAGTCGAATTTTGACTATATTTTCCCCGCTACAATCTGATGGAGAATCCAAACCCCGGCATGTTCTCTGTAGAACAACTCCAAGGTATCGTAGCAGGTCTCACGGCGATCGTTAGGCAACAGGCCGATGCACAAAAGGCAACAACTGCGCAAATCGCTCAACTTACCGAAGCGCTAATCGCACATGGCGGACCCCCAGCGGCCGGTCCAGCGACTTTAACTTCTAACACCTCTCTACAAATGCCCGCTCTGCAGCTTCCACAATTCAGGTACGACCACTCTATACTAGCTAGTCACGACGACGTTAATGAATTTCTGGAAACATTTGATATACAAACGGCCCATTTACCAGCCGCAACAAAACTTGCTCTCCTTCAACAGCCGTGTATTGGCGAATGGCCAAATTCAGTCTTGTCCATGGAGAAGTCAAAATTCACCGAAGAAACCACAGCGCAGCAGAAGCTTGACAGCTTGAAACAAGCATTAAAAACATCATTCGCGGAACCGCCAGAAGTTCAGCGCCGTCGTTTGGCGTCAGAATTTTCTACTATGAAGCAGCGAGCCACGGAATCGATTGAGTGCTTCGCCTGTCGCTTCAAGAACAATTTATACCGATTACCAAGCTCGGAAAAGCTGTCGAAAGCAATTCACCACAGTTCATCATGTCACAGTTTATATCCAAGACGAAAACCGACATCCAAAAACATTTAGTGCTTAAAGTTGAGGAATACAAAGATCTGTCAGGAATCATTGAAGCTGCAAAACGAATCGAGCGTTCGTTTAGCCCTGGAAGAGGTCACAGGTACACCAACAAACCACCGCTCGACCCACCTAACGCTCTCAATACTACCCAACCCCTCCTGTCCCCGATGGGCGCTGCAGAAAACCTTTTTGTTACCACTGCCATTTTCCTGGCTATTAGGTCATGAACTTGAACCTGGTGTTAAAGTCCTTGACGGTCTCTTTAGCACATCTGAAGCGCAGTCAATTATGGATTTCCCGTCTAACTCTGACACCACATATCATGATCTTCCTGACTTCCAGACGTCCCGTGCCATGAACATTCTTGTGCATTGTACAAAGAAGAAAGCATACATTAGCCATTCCACCTTTGGCTACCTGTCAGCTTGTTCTGCTCAGAGCAAAACCGACTTTGATGATGCCCTGATGCACATAGCCGACACCCTTTGTTCATCACTGGACACCTTCGACTCACTCTCCGGTCACTCTGATGACACTCCACCTTCTCTTGTAGAAACGTCTCCGCCTAAAAGTCTGCGAGTTCCAGTGCAATCGCATTATCCCAAGCAAGCTAGTCAAGAAATGTTTAAAGCTGGTCTTACACAAAGTTCTCGATTACTTCACTCTTTCAGTCAGCCAGGTGGGTCTGATGATCGAGACCTACCTCCTCAGTGTACCTTCACGCTTGATCCATTTTCGGAGGAATATCATGCAAAATTGCGCGCCGAACTGCGCCTAGACGCTGATGAGTACAGTCATGTTGACCCGGCAGTCCTTGCTGAGTTCGATACAGGATGTCACCCCCTGAGCTCCAGGCAGTGCGTCATCAAATCAACGACATGCTACGACAAGATATCATTCAACCCTCAAAGTCCCCTTGGGGTGCTCCAACGATACTTGTACGCCGTAAGGATTTACATGTTAAAACACAACCCCCCAGATTTGTGGTCGATTATCGTGCGTTTAATTCAGTCACTAAGAGTGATGGCTTTCTTCTTCCTCAAGTCATCGATATCCTGGACTGGCTTGGCGGAGGCAAATCATTTGCCAAATTAGACCTTGCTAACGGCTACTGGCAAGTGCCTGTTCGAGAAGAAGATATAGGGAAACAGCTGTAGTCACTCACTGTGGATTATTCGAGTTCATCTCCATGCCCTTTGCCCTCAAGACGGCCGGAGCTACCTTCCAAAGGCTCATGCAAGCCACATTTTCTGATTTCCTAATGGGAAACGTGACAGGCAGTAGTTACCAACAGCATGGATTCTGCATGCCTTATGTTGATGATCTGATTGTCCGAAGCATGTCTCACGTTGACGCTCTCGAACATTATCTACGCATATTTGAACGCGCCGCCCAAGTTGGCATGCAGTTTAAACAATCAAAGTGTACATTCTTCTCAACTCACCTTGA
>JAHPZR010048332.1:0-12198 GCA_019787425.1 Platygyra sinensis
GGTGCGTCATGCAGCAGCTGTCAGCGTTTTGTTTCTCCTTGTGCTTACCCCAAATACAAGTCAACAAATCCGTTATAAACTCCAATAATTCAACAACCGTCATTACGGAACAGCCAATCCCACAATCAATCCCAACTGGCCTCCGATATCAGCCAAGAGATTTTCAATCTAAACATAAGATCAAATCAAACGTTAATCAAGTTATAAACCAAAAACAATAACGGCTTTCATAGGTTTAGTTTCCTAGACTATGCTAGTGGCATGACGGGATGTTTGAGAAACAATTAACATTAATATTATTACATGACCAAGTTACTTCAGACGCCAAAAACTAAAATTTAGCCATCAGATTGCGCCTTTGTCGGTCCAATATTCTGGACCGGGAACGGTCTTGAATGATCCCGCACGATCACTCTTGAAGATGTCCTGGTACTTTTATGGCTCAAGTTTCTGAAGAAACTTGCTTTTACTGAAAGATTGCTTCTGTTTTTCTTCCTTTTTTTCTTTTGAGTTGTTTAACCTCAGACGTTAGTATACGGCTACTCAGCTCTCAATTAGAATTGTGCGCTTTAAAGTTTGTAACATTTTCGGTGATCGTGGCATATTTTTTCTAAAGAACCTCATCGAGTAAGTGTATTATTAACCAATCTTGCTCGAGAACGTACTAGGGGAATATCAGCCTTCGGTCTTTTCTTGGTACAGACCCCTCCCCCTCCTCCCGGCACTGGGGCTGTAGCCGTTTTCTATTGTTGTAATCATAGTGTTGCCCATATATGGAACGTGCGGGTATCACGTGCAGATTCGGAATAAAGAAGAACCACGTTGTTGTTGTTGTTGCAAGACTGCTAGTCGAATTTTGACTATATTTTCCCCGCTACAATCTGATGGAGAATCCAAAACCCCGGCATGTTCTCTGTAGAACAACTCCAAGGTATCGTAGCAGGTCTCACGGCGATCGTTAGGCAACAGGCCGATGCACAAAAGGCAACAACTGCGCAAATCGCTCAACTTACCGAAGCGCTAATCGCACATGGCGGACCCCCAGCGGCCGGTCCAGCGACTTTAACTTCTAACACCTCTCTACAAATGCCGCTCTGCAGCTTCCACAATTCAGGTACGACCACTCTATACTAGCTAGTCACGACGACGTTAATGAATTTCTGGAAACATTTGATATACAAACGGCCCATTTACCAGCCGCAACAAAACTTGCTCTCCTTCAACAGCCGTGTATTGGCGAATGGCCAAATTCAGTCTTGTCCATGGAGAAGTCAAAATTCACCGAAGAAACCACAGCGCAGCAGAAGCTTGACAGCTTGAAACAAGCATTAAAAACATCATTCGCGGAACCGCCAGAAGTTCAGCGCCCGTCGTTTGGCGTCAGAATTTTCTACTATGAAGCAGCGAGCCACGGAATCGATTGAGTGCTTCGCCTGTCGCTTCAAGAACAATTTATACCGATTACCAAGCTCGGAAAAGCTGTCGAAAGCAATTCACCACAGTTCATCATGTCACAGTTTATATCCAAGACGAAAACCGACATCCAAAAACATTTAGTGCTTAAAGTTGAGGAATACAAAGATCTGTCAGGAATCATTGAAGCTGCAAAACGAATCGAGCGTTCGTTTAGCCCTGGAAGAGGTCACAGGTACACCAACAAACCACCGCTCGACCCACCTAACGCTCTCAATACTACCCAACCCCTCCTGTCCCCCGATGGGCGCTGCAGAAAACCTTTTTGTTACCACTGCCATTTTCCTGGCTATTAGGTCATGAACTTGAACCTGGTGTTAAAGTCCTTGACGGTCTCTTTAGCACATCTGAAGCGCAGTCATTATGGATTTCCCGTCTAACTCTGACACCACATATCATGATCTTCCTGACTTCCAGACGTCCCGTGCCATGAACATTCTTGTGCATTGTACAAAGAAGAAAGCATACATTAGCCATTCCACCTTTGGCTACCTGTCAGCTTGTTCTGCTCAGAGCAAAACCGACTTTGATGATGCCCTGATGCACATAGCCGACACCCTTTGTTCATCACTGGACACCTTCGACTCACTCTTCGGTCACTCTGATGACACTCCACCTTCTCTTGTAGAAACGTCTCCGCCTAAAAGCCTGCGAGTTCCAGTGCAATCGCATTATCCCAAGCAAGCTAGTCAAGAAATGTTTAAAGCTGGTCTTACACAAAGTTCTCGATTACTTCACTCTTTCAGTCAGCCAGGTGGGTCTGATGATCGAGACCTACCTCCTCAGTGTACCTTCACGCTTGATCCATTTTCGGAGGAATATCATGCAAAATTGCGCGCCGAACTGCGCCTAGACGCTGATGAGTACAGTCCTTGTTGAGTTCGATACAGGATGTCACCCCTGAGCTCCAGGCAGTGCGTCATCAAATCAACGACATGCTACGACAAGATATCATTCAACCCTCAAAGTCCCCTTGGGGTGCTCCAACGATACTTGTACGCCGTAAGGATTTACATGTTAAAACACAACCCCCCCAGATTTGTGGTCGATTATCGTGCGTTTAATTCAGTCACTAAGAGTGATGGCTTTCTTCTTCCTCAAGTCATCGATATCCTGGACTGGCTTGCGGAGGCAAATCATTTGCCAAATTAGACCTTGCTAACGGCTACTGGCAAGTGCCTGTTCGAGAAGAAGATATAGGGAAACAGCTGTAGTCACTCACTGTGGATTATTCGAGTTCATCTCCATGCCCTTTGCCCTCAAGACGGCCGGAGCTACCTTCCAAAGGCTCATGCAAGCCACATTTTCTGATTTCCTAATGGGAAACGTGACAGGCAGTAGTTACCAACAGCATGGATTCTGCATGCCTTATGTTGATGATCTGATTGTCCGAAGCATGTCTCACGTTGACGCTCTCGAACATTATCTACGCATATTTGAACGCGCCGCCCAAGTTGGCATGCAGTTTAAACAATCAAAGTGTACATTCTTCTCAACTCACCTTGAATCACTGGATTAGAGCTGTTGGTCGCGGATTGTTATTGTTATTGTCATTTGGTGTCGGTGTTGATGATATGGCTTCGATTTTGTTTATAGCGTTTTCTAACATTCCCTGCAACTCCTCCACCTTCCATGTGCTTCGTACGATCCGATCCCAGTCTCTACCTATCAACTCACGACGAGTCGATCCCAGAGTTCGACAGACGAACTCTGCACTTGACGAGTCGAAGAGGAGTGATGCGTGATGAGTCGGTCTCACGAGTCGACGAGACGAACTCGGTGGCGACAAGTCTGATCACGACGAGACGATTTGGGGAGTTGACGAGACGAACTCGTCGGCGAAGAGACGAATAGGCCCAATTCACGACGAGATGATCTGGGAAGTCGATGAGACGAACTCGGTACACAACGAGACAAACCGGAATAACGACTCGATGACTCGAAATGCCAATTTAGTCTCCGATCTGACTTCATATTTCCAGGTTTTGGCTGCAAGTTTGCTCGCGGGACGACAGGTGTCGGAGAGCTGACTTTTTGCTTCCAGCTAACAAGTACTTGTGAATGAAGTTGCAAATTACTAAGCTCTCGTCTGTTGGATCCTAGGTGAATAAATGGTTCATCAGATTCACCGGTTTTGGAGGGATCAACTGCAGCTTGCATTGTGGTAAGGGAAGTGTTGTTTGTATCCGCTGTTGCCAGGGCGAGGGTTAACTTCAAGTTCGCTAAGGTGATGGGAGAGAAAAACATAGGTTGATATGGCGCTAGGCCTAATACGCTGGTTGAGTACATGGACACAGCCATGGGTGGCAATGGGTCAACGAGGGCAGCAGATGCACAATCATGTTCTTGATGGGGTTGCTGTGAAGCTGGGTAACGCGACAAGGCATCAGGCACGGCATTGGTGTGACCCGGACGATGGTGCAATTCAAAGTCACACTCTACCAGTAGAGATGCCCATCGAGTCAGTTTTGCTTTGTGTGGCGCAATAGAGCACAATCACTTCAAATTGGCATGGTCAATCTCAGTGATGAATTTGCGTCCTAAAAGGTATGGTCGCCATTGTTCGACAGCCCACTTGACAACATAAAGTTCTTGTTCACGAGTGTCCCATCTTTGTTGGGTGGGAGAGAAGGCTTGGCTTGCATATTGAAGTGGACGCAAACAGTGTTGGTCATCTTCCTGCATAAGGACAGCGCCAACTACTAGTTTGCTTGCATCGGTGTGCACATGGAATGGCTTGGACCAATCTGGATAATGTAACGACACATCAGGACCAGTAAGTACCGCAATAAGGTCATTAAATTCGGCTTCAACTTGGGTGCTGAGCTGAAATTTTTTTATTCGTTTGAAGAAGTTGCCGCAAATGGTAAGTCCGTTGAGCAAAGCGTGGGATGTGATGCCCGTAAAAGCCGACTATTCGAAGGAACTTCTGCACAGCAGACTGGGAATTGACCATAGGGAAATTAGCGATCGCGTGGATTTTCTTGGGGTCTGGAATACGACCATTAAGAGTGACAACATGGCCAAGTACTTCAAGGTGAGTTGAGAAGAATGTACACTTTGATTGTTTAAACTGCATGCCAACTTGGGCGGCGCGTTCAAATATGCGTAGATAATGTTCGAGAGCGTCAACGTGAGACATGCTTCGGACAATCAGATCATCAACATAAGGCATGCAGAATCCATGCTGTTGGTAACTACTGCCTGTCACGTTTCCCATTAGGAAATCAGAAAATGTGGCTTGCATGAGCCTTTGGAAGGTAGCTCCGGCCGTCTTGAGGGCAAAGGGCATGGAGATGAACTCGAATAATCCACAGTGAGTGACTACAGCTGTTTCCCTATATCTTCTTCTCGAACAGGCACTTGCCAGTAGCCGTTAGCAAGGTCTAATTTGGCAAATGATTTGCCTCCGCCAAGCCAGTCCAGGATATCGATGACTTGAGGAAGAAGAAAGCCATCACTCTTAGTGACTGAATTAAACGCACGATAATCGACCACAAATCTGGGGGGTTGTGTTTTAACATGTAAATCCTTACGGCGTACAAGTATCGTTGGAGCACCCCAAGGGGACTTTGAGGGTTGAATGATATCTTGTCGTAGCATGTCGTTGATTTGATGACGCACTGCCTGGAGCTCAGGGGGTGACATCCTGTATCGAACTCAGCAAGGACTGCCGGGTCAACATGACTGTACTCATCAGCGTCTAGGCGCAGTTCGGCGCGCAATTTTGCATGATATTCCTCCGAAAATGGATCAAGCGTGAAGGTACACTGAGGAGGTAGGTCTCGATCATCAGACCCACCTGGCTGACTGAAAGAGTGAAGTAATCGAGAACTTTGTGTAAGACCAGCTTTAAACATTTCTTGACTAGCTTGCTTGGGATAATGCGATTGCACTGGAACTCGCAGACTTTTAGGCGGAGACGTTTCTACAAGAGAAGGTGGAGTGTCATCAGAGTGACCGGAGAGTGAGTCGAAGGTGTCCAGTGATGAACAAAGGGTGTCGGCTATGTGCATCAGGGCATCATCAAAGTCGGTTTTGCTCTGAGCAGAACAAGCTGACAGGTAGCCAAAGGTGGAATGGCTAATGTATGCTTTCTTCTTTGTACAATGCACAAGAATGTTCATGGCACGGGACGTCTGGAAGTCAGGAAGATCATGATATGTGGTGTCAGAGTTAGACGGGAAATCCATAATTGACTGCGCTTCAGATGTGCTAAAGAGACCGTCAAGGACTTTAACACCAGGTTCAAGTTCATGACCTAATAGCCAGGAAAATGGCAGTGGTAACAAAAAGGTTTTCTGCAGCGCCCATCGGGGACAGGAGGGGTTGGGTAGTATTGAGAGCGTTAGGTGGGTCGAGCGGTGGTTTGTTGGTGTACCTGTGACCTCTTCCAGGGCTAAACGAACGCTCGATTCGTTTTGCAGCTTCAATGATTCCTGACAGATCTTTGTATTCCTCAACTTTAAGCACTAAATGTTTTTGGATGTCGGTTTTCGTCTTGGATATAAACTGTGACATGATGAACTGTGGTGAATTGCTTTCGACAGCTTTTCCGAGCTTGGTAATCGGTATAAATTGTTCTTGAAGCGACAGGCGAAGCACTCAATCGATTCCGTGGCTCGCTGCTTCATAGTAGAAAATTCTGACGCCAAACGACGGCGCTGAACTTCTGGCGGTTCCGCGAATGATGTTTTTAATGCTTGTTTCAAGCTGTCAAGCTTCTGCTGCGCTGTGGTTTCTTCGGTGAATTTTGACTTCTCCATGGACAAGACTGAATTTGGCCATTCGCCAATACACGGCTGTTGAAGGAGAGCAAGTTTTGTTGCGGCTGGTAAATGGGCCGTTTGTATATCAAATGTTTCCAGAAATTCATTAACGTCGTCGTGACTAGCTAGTATAGAGTGGTCGTACCTGAATTGTGGAAGCTGCAGAGCGGGCATTTGTAGAGAGGTGTTAGAAGTTAAAGTCGCTGGACCGGCCGCTGGGGGTCCGCCATGTGCGATTAGCGCTTCGGTAAGTTGAGCGATTTGCGCAGTTGTTGCCTTTTGTGCATCGGCCTGTTGCCTAACGATCGCCGTGAGACCTGCTACGATACCTTGGAGTTGTTCTACAGAGAACATGCCGGGGTTTTGGATTCTCCATCAGATTGTAGCGGGGAAAATATAGTCAAAATTCGACTAGCAGTCTTGCAACAACAACAACAACGTGGTTCTTTCTTTATTCCGAATCTGCACGTGATACCCGCACGTTCCATATATGGGCAACACTATGATTACAACAATAGAAAACGGCTACAGCCCCAGTGCCGGGAGGAGGGGGAGGGGTCTGTACCAAGAAAAGACCGAAGGCTGATATTCCCCTAGTACGTTCTCGAGCAAGATTGGTTAATAATACACTTACTCGATTGAGGTTCTTTAGAAAAAATATGCCACGATCACCGAAAATGTTACAAACTTTAAAGCGCACAATTCTAATTGAGAGCTGAGTAGCCGTATACTAACGTCTGAGGTTAAACAACTCAAAAGAAAAAAAGGAAAAACAGAAGCAATCTTTTCAGTAAAAGCAAGTTTCTTCAGAAACTTGAGCCATAAAAGTACCAGGACATCTTCAAGAGTGATCGTGCGGGATCATTCAAGACCGTTCCCGGTCCAGAATATTGGACCGACAAAGGCGCAATCTGATGGCTAAATTTTAGTTTTTGGCGTCTGAAGTAACTTGGTCATGTAATAATGTTAATGTTAATTGTTTCTCAAACATCCCGTCATGCCACTAGCATAGTCTAGGAAACTAAACCTATGAAAGCCGTTATTGTTTTTGGTTTATAACTTGATTAACGTTTGATTTGATCTTATGTTTAGATTGAAAATCTCTTGGCTGATATCGGAGGCCAGTTGGGATTGTGGATTGGCTGTTCCGTAATGACGGTTGTTGAATTATTGGAGCTTATAACAGATTTGTTGACTTATATTTGGGGTAAGCACAAGGAGAAACAAGACGCTGACAGCTGCTGCATGACGCACCCTATACAGCGCCGTAGCTAGTAACAGGCCAACCCCGGGGGGCTACTTAACAAAGTTTAATACGGGGAGGCTCCGCCCCGAGGTCCAACCCCTTACCCTTTCGTATACCATTTTGGAAGAAAAGGTACCCCTTTTATATACCTTTTATTGAAAAAAGGTACCCCTTTCACATACCTACTTTTGGAAATCTTGTTCTCATTTTCATGTAGTGGTTAATAAATAAACTGATACTGCCATAAAGGGCGTCTATTCGAAATATTATAATTAAAGACCCTTTTAAATACCTAAATGACCGATTTCGCTACCCTTTTATATACCTCAACTTGTGAAATCCCTACCCTTTTATATACCTGAAGCCTGAAAAAGGTACCCCTTTCGGGCGGAGCCTCCCCGTATAGGCCATTATAGGGAGTACCCCCCGCTCCCCCCCCGGGAGGCCAACCGAGGCACTTGCCTCGGTCATTTCTTTGGCTTTTGTTGTTTATAGTACCTAATACCTAGGAAGAGAACTCAACCATGGACTGATTGCCTCAGTCATAAGTTATTCATAGACATTGCCTCAGTCAAAATTTTTTCCTGGCTACGGCCCTGCTATACACGCCATGACAAATCAAAAATGTCGTAAGACCTCTCTATTAAATCAAAATAAATAAATAAATAAATAAATAAGTAAATTACTTTATTTTAAGTGTCAAAATGTTTAGCACTGCTGTTCTTACTGAAGACACTAAAAAAGCAAACAAATAATGTACATAAACAGAAACTTAACAGGAGTCTAAACAGGAGGCTGTTGGTTTTAAATTTATATCAGTCCTGCATTGAGACTCCCATATCTGTACACCTTTGATTATGTATATACCCTTACTGTGGCCAGGCGCAACATAAAATGAACGATGACAAGAAAAGCGTCATCAAGAACAAATTACGACGAAAAAATCGTATTTCAAAGCAGATAGGTTATCTGTGTAGACCTGCACTGAGGTTGGGGCGAACTGGAGTAAAAGGGTTTTTTTTGGTAAAAGCTTGGTCATCAAAGGGTTAAGTGCATGAAAGTGAAATCGCAAATCCAAAAGGATTTACGGGAGTAATTCTGAAAAACAGTAATTCGACGCATACAAAATTTTCAAACATTATGGTAGATGAGTATAGGTATTAGAGACTAAAATACCAGCGTAATTTTAAAGTAATATGCACGTCTAAAATAATATGTCATAGTTTCAACTACGGTTAAAAAAACTAATAGTGACTCAAAATAACTAGTTTCCCCTAGAAGGCCATTCCAAAGCCTTTAGGCGTGGCTGCCGCAATTGCTCTGTCTGCGAGAGCTGTTAAAGCATATTCCCGGCATTCCCGGCCTGCGATGATCTTCAGCGTAAGGCTACTATTTTATCGTAATTATTCAAGATTACGTAGATATTCGTTCATATTATGCCACTACCAAGGCGACCAATCAAAAAGGAATAAAGGATGCTTATCGCTAACATTTATGTGATGGGAGGGGTACAATAAATTATGGTTATATCTGCTGGTTTATCTCAGCTTATGTTACAGACTATACAATGGATACTGAACGATTTTATCGCTGAACAATTCATGTAAAAATGGAAGTAAATGCATGAATAAAGATCATATTATTCCACACATTCTTTCACAAGAAGATTTGATCTTTTGTATATTCAATTGCGAATTGCATTCTTTACCATCCATGGCATATTTTTTTCAGGCTTTCATTTAACAATCGCTTAAGTTATGTGGATAACCATGGTTATCATTCATGCCTTAACAGTTTTCTTAGAAAAGAGACTGGCGAACCGCGAAAAAAATCGAGTTTACATCTAACTAGCTCAGCCCTTTAACTATGGCTGTTACAACTACCAAAGTTATCAATTGACACTTGAAATGAACTAATACAAGCTGAGTTTTTTTTTTCCGTCACAAGTCTCCAGCCCAGTACAGCCTTTCGTGGTTCATTTATCTTATGTGCTAGATTATGAGAAGCACTGGGCACCATTAAGTATGGCATTGAGTATATCGTTATTTACGTCTGTCGCTCAGGATCGGCTTCAACATGTTTCTAAATTTTTAAACTCTGTCATGTTTATGTCTTTAACTTCAACGACGTCCTTGACAGAAGGTTTTCGGAGCAGTACTTTGATAATATCCAGGAGAAGTTTAAACACTTCTGCCACTGTAATGGCTGATACTCCGATCCAAAGACCCAGCTGTCCACCAATGTCGCTCATCAGATTCTCGAGCTGTAAGAAAAAGAACAGCTATGAGAGCATAGTTCCAACCTTCTGGATAAAGTCTGCGTTTGAACCTAATGGCCCATTAGGTCGGCGCTTCTTGCTGTTTTCCGTAGCTTGAAGTCAACCGAACAACAACAACAAGGTTTATTAGAACTGTAAAATTACCTTAGTTACAAATTAAACGAGAATAAAGCGACTTGGAGTTTCTACACCCCCTGCCAGGAAGGGAGGCTTCAGTGTTCATCGATGGGTCTATACCACGACCCATGCGCTAAATTGCTGGTACCTGCTTATACACCTGGATGGAAGAACCACTTTGGGGGTTAGTGTCTTGTCCAAGAACGCAGCACAATGTCTTGGGCCACCACGCCTGCCACTCCAACCGTGTTGATGTGGCAATTGGTGTGTCAAGCCATTGGCACTGCAAGGATTGATTTTAATTGACCTTAAGGGTTATGACCAAAGAAAAACTCCTATATTTAACAACTATTCTATGAGCGCGCGTTGGATATATAAACATTAGTCTCCATTTGGCGCGAAAATATGCTAGGTTATTTGTCCGCGGACATTATCTGTTCCGAGAAGCAAACAGTTTTCCGAAAGCGTAGCTCGAGGAAAACTGTGAGCTTCGAGGAACAGATAATGTCCAAGGAAAAATATCCGAGCATATTTTCGCCCCAAATGGAGGCTATCGTGTTTATTATCCTTCAAACATTTTACGCAATGCGCGCAGTTTTGAAAATTGGGGTACATTAAGTAAATTAACCCCTTCGGGCGGCTGGTATGTCGGCTGATAATACTAAGTTTCCGCGGCTGAGAGATTGTCCGAAAAATGAACATTTGGCCGAGAAGCGAAGCTTCGAGGGCAAATGTGAAATTTTGAGGACAATCTCTCAGCCAAGGACATTATCAGCCGACATACCAGCAAGCCAGAAAGGGGTTTATTTATTTTATAACCCTACCATTAATTTTCAGTTCGTAATAAACCGCTCGTAAACATGGTAAAAAAGCCATTGGTGATCTGATGGCGAATGCGCGTGATTGACGTGAAGGAGCAAAGTAAATTTGATTGGTTTAACTAACTTTATTTCCACTGTGATTAGACCAAATTTGACAAGCTGTCATGTGAAATTAATTCTCGTAACGCCCTTGGATCAAAAACTCGAAAACTTGGCGCTTTTGGTTGATATATTCCGACGTACTGTTCATAAACTTGACTAGAAAGAAATGTATTTCAGTCTCAGAATTTATATCTGTGAAACACAGATTGTGTAAAATCTGTAGTGACTTGAAGGTAGACTGATTTTTCGTCGCTCTCTCGCTTGAGACGAAGTACTTCAGCCGGTTGTTGTTGTTTTGAGCTAAAGGTCACCGGATTTCATCATGGATGATTTCATCCCGCGTTGGTTTTCGCGGCCTCTCTTTCCGAAGTAGAGAATGGTGTTAAACCATGCCGAATTTGCAAAACTTTCTGGAGCATTCAGACCAAGCTGATTTGCTGCAAAGAGGACTTCAAGGTCCTCGCTGGAAATTGGACGCTTGTGCTTTGTGAAAGAAATCAATCCCTGTCGCGCAAGATCTTTCAGTGATGGATCTAGAGCTTCGTTTGCCGGCTTGAATACTTATCCCGAATAATGGAAAACGGCTTTCTTTGAAGGGAACCAGAAAAAAATCTGTCCAGCCCGGAACGAATTGGCTTTCACAGTGTTGCGACTGTATGGTTTTTTCTTCCACTGAATCTTCTGGCTTCTGCGTAAAAAAGGTTTCTGCCGGCTCCATGATTTCAAGTGCGACTGGAATTTTTCTCTCCTTCCTCCACGCTAAAGTCGGACATGAACGGTTGGTTTATTTTATAGTTAGTTATCACATTGTATTAAATCTTTATTTTGTAAAATGAATCGGTTTAAATTTACGTAGGGCTAAATATTAAAAGTCTACTCGTGACTTTCTCCACCTTCAAAGACATTGACAGCGTATTTTGGTGACTTTTTTGTACTTTCCGGAACAGCACTTGCAATCAGCTTTTTAATCTAACCATCGCTAGACTCAGTAACAATAGTTTGGTTTCCTTCCATATTAAATAAGAGAAAAGAAAAGTTGAAATTCCTGTGCTGACTATGTTTCTCTTCGACAGAAACAATCGGAGGACAAATATCGAATCGGGCGGGGGTTATTGCGTGATAACTGTCCGGAGATTTATACCACGTGACGTAAAATAGCCAATAAAATCAATCAAAAATTAATGGGTGAGTTATAATCTCGGATATCCCCCAGTTTTAGGTGGGGGATATTCGGTCACGTGACGTGTTTAGACCAATCGCACGCGAGCGAAAAGATTTGATGGTTTATAAGAGATGATAGATAGTAGATAGCCAACGAGGCGCGTAGCGCCGAGTTGGCTGTAATCATCTCATATCCAACAAGCGCGAGTGGAATAACTGTTTTATTAAAAA
>JAHPZR010048340.1:0-11097 GCA_019787425.1 Platygyra sinensis
AATTAAAAATACAACATAACAGAATATGATAGGCGGTAAGCTGGAAAATCCGGAATCCGGAATTCCGCCGGAATTTTTAAGAGTCTTTTTTTTATATTAATAACTTTAGCTTCTCTGTATTAATACAGAGAAGCTAAATCTCGCTAGAATCGCTCTAACACGCCTCCAAACGCCATGGAAACAGAAGTTATACACACAACAAGAAAAGGTAAGTCGATTTTATTATTTTTCCCCCCTTATCTTGAACTATTCCGTAGGATCAATGTATTTCCCATACAAACTCTTATAATAACTGTTGACGGTAACCAGCGAGCTTGGGCTACCTGTGCTTAGAACTCTCCACTTAACGAAACGACTTCTTTCGGTCTTTGAGGTCCCAGATGTGTTTCGATAGCGGGTGTCACGAAAACTCAGACCTCAGACCTCAGACCCCGAAAATTCACACCCCGAAAACTCAGTCCCCTCGATTTTGTTTAAAAAAAAGATTTGCATTTTTTTGAAAAAGATTTACATCGTGAACTCGTCTCATTTCTTATCACCTGATGTTTTATGGTCACGCAATGTTCATAGGCACCGCCAGAAAGAAGCGATATATTTTAATATCTTCTCCGGTTTATCGCTGTGGCGTCGATCAAACAGTGAAAAACTAACAAGGTTTAAAATAGCAGCCGATACTTTGATAACATTTGCTGGTGAATTTTTTTTAGCGAAGAAAAAGAAGACGCAAAGTCGCTGTACGTTGTTCAAATTGAAGTCAGTTTTGTATCCACTGGCCGCGACAGCGTTAAACCGGAGAAGGTAAATATCTCAATTCTTTCTGGCTGTTTTCGCTTATGAGCACTGTGTGACCATAAAATATTTAAGGTGATAAGATTGAGACGAGGTTAAACCTTTTTTCTTTATTATTTCCAGACTGAAAACTGCAGTGTGCGCTTGTTAACAACATGACGGCCGTTTCTTAGTGTTTTCGAAGTGTTGAGAAGAGGATTTAGATTAAGTTTTGAACGACTAGTAGATTTATATTAAAACAATTAGATTATTCGCTCTCGATTTCTATCGCGCGATAGAAATCTCGAGCTCATAATCTAATTTTGCCTATGAACATTGCGTGACCATAAAACATCAGGTGATAAGAATTGAGACGAGTTTACAATGTAAATCTTTTTCGAAAAAATGCATTTTTTTTAAAAACAAAATCGAGGGGTCTGAGTTTTCGGGGTCTGAATTTTCGGGGTCTGAGTTTTCGGGGTCTGATCATGAGGTCTGAGGTCTGAGAAATTTCTCGAAGTAGAGAGAGGACCCTGGGAACGAGGTTGGCTTGCCGCCCGCGAACATCGAACATAAGTTATGTATATTGAAATGAAAAATTAAGATGGCTTCTCGTTCATGCACGCTGCCATTCGAATATAAGATTGGCGAAATTTCTCAAGCACTTCTCACAAAGAATCGTACAAAAAAAACTGGCCACTACGGAAATGAAAAGCTTAATGCATTGTTCAGTTCCGCAAGATCACCCCAACCTGAATTTGTGCCAATTACTTCAAAGGTAAGAGGGCAAGCGTGTTTTAGAGACTTCATGCATGCGAGACTGATGGAGCAGAGCTCTTAAGTTGATTTGTTGGCAAACAGTGAGATCTTCGGCCGTTGTTTGTGACGCTGCAGATGTCACCCCGCTAGGGGGATTGGAGGCATATTCCCCCCAGAAATTTGAAAAATAGACCTTATCACGGTTTTCGACGCCATCTTGACGAGTAGGCAAAGCGGTCAGAAATTACTGTTGGTATGGGAATCTGATGGCAAATAACTTTTTCCGAAATTGAATTTTACGCAATTTATGAATCGCAACGTTAAAAGGATGTAGCTTTGCTAGAAGTCGCTGAGCTATTTTTTTTATCTGTCAAGATGGCATCGAAAACCTTGATAAGGCCTATTGAAGTAGCTAAGACTTGTTTTCCTTCATTCTGAGCAGAAATGTGATGCTTTAAAAGGAACTGTTTAGATCTCAGAATTTTTTCTTTTTTATAATGGACCAATATAAATTCTTTCCTACATGTATCTAGAAGAGCTTCTAGTAGACTACGAGTGGTCCCTCTTTCGCTTAGTCCATCGAGCAAGGTGCATAAGAAACCCACGACAAAAAACTGGCCATGCAAGCTACTACGCCCCAGGATCTTGCGGGGCCATTTTTCCCTCACAGGTTCCTTTCATGTCTTGCTCAACAGACTAAACGCTAGAAGGACTGCTCGTAGTCTAGGCTTCTAGAAGTCAAACTAACCTGTTATTCATTAAACGACGAGAAACACTGGCTCTGATAACATTCGATAACAATACGATAAAACTCAATTAATTTTTTCGAAATTCGATAAAAATTGATAAAAGATTTTTTTGTGAGTAATCGATAATTATTGATTTATGTTTATATTTATTATTATTATTTATTATTTAAAGATTTGCGTGATTTTTTGTGTAAAGATATGGATAAATCATCAGGGAAAGATTTTCGTGATTTTTTGAGTAAAGATATGGACAAATCGGGCTCGTAATCTAAATGTTATGTAAAAAGCAATAGCTTATGGTAGAGACTGAAGACCAACAATAATAACATTTATTGTCATCCCATACATGTGTTTTTACATGTAATATGTAAAATGCAAGGAATCTTAAATGCATGAGAAATAAAAGTTTCAGCGTGAGAGCATAAGATTGAATTTGTTTGCGTGAGTCTCATGCTCGTGAGACTTGAGTGCTCTGATCAAATTCGATTCAACTTCAACTTTCAGGTTTCACTTTAATATTCAATCTATACCATTCCTACATACAGGCTTTAAAATCGAATCGGTTTGCAAATTTCGGGATGGTATAAACAAGAATGAACAAGTGCAGCAACGTGGCTATCAATGGTGCGCTCTGTTTGTTGGGCAGACAATCAACAAACACATCAATATGGGAAAATTTTGGCTTTGTTAAAACAAAGACGCTTTAATTTGAATCTTAAATTATAAAGTTACAATCAAGTGCCGTCTGCCTTGCGAAGGTGAAGCGCAGGAAATTGCCACTTGCCATCTAAAGACCAGTGAACACTCATAAAGATAAGAGCACACGGCGGGAATAAAATCCTGAAACCCGACCCTCACCCCCGCGCGTACTTCGCGATCGCTTCGCTCGCTTTTTCTTTCGGTGCGTGTGTAAACAGAGAGGCTGTGAACAGTCTTTTCGCACGTGAATCACAAGATCGGGCAAACAAGCTAAATAAACCTCTCTGAAGTGTTGCAGCTCGTAAAGGAATGCAAAATTTTTGCTCTTATAGCAATGTTTCCTCCTTGACACTGTTCACAATATTTGCAACTGAGTCTATCGGATATGCCAAGATGTCCGTGGAAGGCATATTTCGATGTATGTGAAAAGCAACTTTATCAAGCTGCGGAGGAAGTCCGCGAAAATAGTCAAGGCCACTTACACTTAGGTTCCTTCTTGAGAAGTGTGCGGAGGAGATGATTAATGTGAGGATAACAAAAAGTTGCAGTTCGAATTCGCTGAAGCGGTGAGAAGATCGAAGAGACTAAACATCACGACTACACAATGTTGTACCTTCAAAGTGGTGTCGATCACAGGGTAAGATTGAGATATGTTTTCATTGTGGAATTTTATTATGAGAAAACATACTCTCTATTGAGATGCCATTACCTTGGCTCTAGAGGTTAGAAAATTTCGCAGCAACAAAACGTGATTTCGCACCAGCGTACCGGTATTTCAATAGACTAGTTTATTTACATTGAGCTTAAATGCCGATGGTGTCATGATACATCGGTGAACTGTAAACGGGCTAGTTGTAAGGGCTACACTTCGGTTTTCATTCTAGGACTTTTAGTTAATACCTTTAAATTAACATGTAAATTAGTACGTGATTATGAAGAAATATGGTGTTCAATCCCCACACCGCCGCTTGGGGATTTGAGATTTCCCGGAGAGATAAGAGTAGAATTTGTAGGGAAAGGTAAGAATTCGATCGTAGTCGATTTAATAATGCTGAAAAATTTAGCCGTTTTAGATGGCAGAAGAGTTGAACTGGCCATACAGTAATTTGCTTTTAAGAACATGTCTGTCATAATTGGCGCGAAAACTATCTGGCGCGCGAGTCACGGTAAAGTTTACCACGAGCATGATAAATTCTAACTCATTTTAAAACCGTTTTCATTTCATTTCTGTTTGATATGAAGAACAGTTATGCCACGTTTCCTATTAGGAGAATCCGAAAGATGTAGCAGCAATTCAAATTTCTATAAAAAGGTGCAGTAGCTGTGATCATAAACAACGAGTTGAAGTTATGATTTCGTGACCGTAACCTGTCATCAAACGCTCCCTTGAGACCGAGATAATGGATTTATATTGTTGATCTAAGAAGTTCCGCTCAATTAGTTTACCAAGCAAAAAGCGCGCCATCTTTCATGGACGGAAACATAGATTTTTCGTTTTCTTTGGTCAAAATAGTCTGTTGCACTTAGAAACATAGCATTTGAAGGAAAGGTAACATAATTTAACCATTTGGACTTGAAACGGTCGGTATTTCATAAACAGCTGCCGGTAAAGTTTACTCGCATGGGTAAAGTTTACTCGGGCACGCGGCTATTAAAAATACTGCTCTCTGATTGGTCAAACGTGGGTAAAGTTTAACCTCTCGGGTAAAGTTTTTTAGTCCGTATTGTTTTTGATCGGTCTGTAATGTTTTCGACGAGTGTTAAATATTTACTAATAAATATATATATCCTTATTTCTGTTGTTTCTCCTTTGTTTAGTAGAAGCATTTTTTACACTGCTAAGCTAGCTGGCTGCTTGAACATTATGCAACGACTTTTGCTCATGATTACATTTTTTGACTTAAAATAAAGTTCTTGTTACTATTTAATTATAAATGCCTATCTTGGCGTCTCCGGCCACCATGTCTTATTTACAGTCAAAACCAAGTGAAAGTGCACAGCCCTCCCCAAAAATTGCATTAATGAACTGATTAATTTGAAACACTAGAATCCGTGCTAGTGTTGGTTTCAAGAATGCAAATCAAATGTACAGTTGAGATTAATTCCAAACGCATTGACTCCGCTCGGGTGCGTTCTCGAGCATGAATCCAAGAATACGGCTTAACGGGTTCCGTTTTTGAAAAATCAATTCAATGGTTGTGACTAGTAGGTTTCAAACCTACTAGTCTTTTCTAGAATGACAATAGAGAATTGATTTTTTCGAAAATGGAAACCCGTTAGCCCATATGCTCTTGGATCAAGAAACAAGCCCGAGTTCATTTATTCCGAAATCTCTACTTTAATTCCTCTTCGTGCTCGTAGGTGTCAGCCCACAGCAAGGCCTCACCAACGAGAGAAAATGCTTGATCTATGCTTTTGCCTATTTCAGAAGCCAGCTTCGCCGCCGCGTGTTTTTTGGAACCCTTTGGCTATAGGTGTCCAAACCCCCAACCTCGTCCTCATTTTCTTTTCTCTACTGAATTCTTCTCCATGTAAATAATCAATTCATTATTGGCATCCTTTGAGAATATGTGAAATCATATGACTTCAGCGGTTTCAAGTTTTAAATGTAATCAGTTCCATTTAATGCAATCTTGAGGGGGGGGTTGGGCGGTACCATTGCCACTTGGCTTTTTTTTCTTCGACGTAATAACAGGAAATAGGAAAGGGGGGGAAGGCGGCTCCAAGGCGGAGACTCCCTGCCCCAGCAACGCCGGGGCAAGCACAAGACAAAATATAAAAAGCGGAAGGCAGGCGGACGGTAACTTCCCAGAACAAGGAAGCTGCGATCCCAGGTATTGAGTTGACAAGATGCGAAAGTCCGATCCAAAAACGTGCTTTTTGATGCGAAGAGATTGTTATATTGAGCCATAAATTGTGTCGCCACCACCCAAAACATTGTCAAAGTAGCTGTTGGAATCGCAATTTTTTTTTTTTTGGGACCGTGCCATTATAGCGCCAACAACCAAGGGCGCCCCTGCAGAGATGTACTTTTGAAACAATGCTACAATAAAATTTATGGTCAGTCTCCTACACAGGACCAAGGACAACACAGACAGATTAAAAAACTGGACCATCAATTTGCGCTTTTTTTTTTAAGTTAACAAATTGATCCAATTGACCCAAACGCTCTTCAGTGCTCGTTTGACGAGATCACCATAAATTTATAAAATTCATGTGTGTCCTTACTATTGACGATGAAAATTAGCCTCATGACGAGGTCTTTATCCATACATTTTATTAAACTGTGTGACTGTTCATGATACCATGAGGCTATGAAAAATATGCTCATCTTGCTACAGATGTAAAAAGCCTTTGAAACCAAGCCCAAAGCTTGTGATTGAAAATTTTTTACGCGCAGCATGGCTGCTTTTCTCCATGTAGTGGGTATTTTCAAACAAATTGCTCTATAAATTCCAGCTATGAATTTCATCACTCATTTCATAACTGCCTTGAGTTTGCAAAGCAGTTACACTCTTATTTGTTTTTGTAGGAGAAGAATCAAGTTGTTTGTTCTGAAATAAGCTTTACGTGAGACAAGCCGATGATAGCAAGGATCTGCTTCTACCACACTTGGTAGTAGATAAAACAACAAAATTTGTCTTACATTTCTTTTTTCTGGTCTCTACGTATGGGCCTAATGGAAAAACAGGAATGACATAAAACATTAGATGATATCATTAACTATCCATTTTGTGTCTTTATTCGATGACTATATAAGACTGATAGACTCCATGTTGCCATGCATCGGCTGGTTGCGTGTCAAGTTATCACTCAGCACAGACATGAAATTGGGCATATCTGAAGCAGCAGTGAGTTGCACGTGGTCATGTGACACGTGTGCCAACTTTTTTGGTGTTCTTACACCACCATTTTGTGACATACATCGTGGTGTTAGCTGAACAAACACACAGCAACATAGAACCTATTGTGTTAAACTGATTACTACCTTCTATCTGGTTTCACTAGTTTTCTTTGGGACTACTGTCCTCAATGGGTTTCTTTTTTCCATCTTTTTGGAAATCTAGAAAGGAAACCTGATCACTTCAAGCAGCTGAGGGCATAATAATAAGTAAAAGTTAACATACTCCACACTCAGTTTGTTAAAGTGCCTATTACCCAAAAATTGGTTTTTCACCTTAGTGAAAGCTCTTGTAGTGAATTAGGAAAAAAATATCGCCAAAATTTTTGCATTTGGTTGCAAATCCGCAATGGTTTTATGACATTTTTGAGTGAGTGCCCTTTGCGGCACCAATCTGAGTCAAACGGTGAGATCTGGACTAGTGGACGTTCATTCCCAGGCCGTTGCATGCATCGCTTTGGTTGTTGTAGTTTACGGGGTTGGGGTTCGCCACGCGTACACAGTATTTTGTCTAAGAAACATCCCCGATTCTAGATAAAAAATCTTTGTAAAATCATATCTCTTGATAAATGATGTTAGCTTTGACTCAAGATCCGGATTCCGAGACCGCAGAAGACCGGAGGTAAAGTATGACTTAGAAGTCTGAGGTCATGTCAAACGCGAGCGCTCAAAAAGACACCTCAGATGATAATGAACCGGAAGATGTCTACGTTAACCGAGCCTTTAGGCAGACAAGAATTGGGCCTAGCTCAATATGAGGGCAGGAAAAAAAAGAAAAAAGAACAAGGAATGCGAAGAGAAACCATGCCCTATGATGTGCCCTTTTCCGCGTTTGGCCTGTTGTGGCATCCGAAAACAACAGCATTTATCTGGGTTTTCATTTCTTCCGTGTGCTCTTATCTTTATGAGTGTTCACTGGTCTTTAGATGGCAAGTGGCAATTTCCTGCGCTTCACCTTCGCAAGGCAGACGGCACTTGATTGTAACTTTATAATTTAAGATTCAAATTAAAGCGTCTTTGTTTTAACAAAGCCAAAATTTTCCCATATTGATGTGTTTGTTGATTGTCTGCCCAACAAAAGAGCCACCATTGATAGCACGTTGCTGCACTTGTTCATCTTGTTTATACCATCCCGAAATTTGCAAACCGATTCGATTTTAAAGCCTGTATGTAGGAATGGTATAGATTGAATATTAAAGTGAAACCTGAAAGTTGAAGTTGAATCGAATTTGATCAGAGCAACTCAAGTCTCACGAGCATGAGACTCACGCAAACAAATTCAATCTTATGCTCTCACGCTGAAACTTTTATTTCTCATGCATTTAAGATTCCTTGCATTTTACATATTACATGTAAAAAACACATGTATGGGATGACAATAAATGTTATTATTGTTGGTCTTCAGGTCTCTACCATAAGCTATTGCTTTTTACATAACATTTAGATACGAGCCGATTTGTCCATATCTTTACTCAAAAAATCACGAAAATCTTTCCCTGATGATTTATCCATATCTTTACACAAAAAATCACGCAAATCTTTAAATAATAAATAATAATAATAAATATAAACATAAATCAATAATTATCGATTACTCACAAAAAAATCTTTTATCAATTTTTATCGAATTTCGAAAAAATTAATTGAGTTTTATCGATTGTTATCGAATGTTATCAGAGCCAGTGTTTCTCGTCGTTTAATGAATAACAGGTTAGTTTGACTTCTAGAAGCCTAGACTACGAGCAGTCCTTCTAGCGTTTAGTCTGTTGAGCAAGACATGAAAGGAACCTGTGAGGGAAAAATGGCCCCGCAAGATCCTGGGGCGTAGTAGCTTGCATGGCCAGTTTTTTGTCGTGGGTTTCTTATGCACCTTGCTCGATGGACTAAGCGAAAGAGGGACCACTCGTAGTCTACTAGAAGCTCTTCTAGATACATGTAGGAAAGAATTTATATTGGTCCATTATAAAAAAGAAAAAATTCTGAGATCTAAACAGTTCCTTTTAAAGCATCACATTTCTGCTCAGAATGAAGGAAAACAAGTCTTAGCTACTTCAATAGGCCTTATCAAGGTTTTCGATGCCATCTTGACAGATAAAAAAAATAGCTCAGCGACTTCTAGCAAAGCTACATCCTTTTAACGTTGCGATTCATAAATTGCGTAAAATTCAATTTCGGAAAAAGTTATTTGCCATCAGATTCCCATACCAACAGTAATTTCTGACCGCTTTGCCTACTCGTCAAGATGGCGTCGAAAACCGTGATAAGGTCTATTTTTCAAATTTCTGGGGGGAATATGCCTCCAATCCCCCTAGCGGGGTGACATCTGCAGCGTCACAAACAACGGCCGAAGATCTCACTGTTTGCCAACAAATCAACTTAAGAGCTCTGCTCCATCAGTCTCGCATGCATGAAGTCTCTAAAACACGCTTGCCCTCTTACCTTTGAAGTAATTGGCACAAATTCAGGTTGGGGTGATCTTGCGGAACTGAACAATGCATTAAGCTTTTCATTTCCGTAGTGGCCAGTTTTTTTTGTACGATTCTTTGTGAGAAGTGCTTGAGAAATTTCGCCAATCTTATATTCGAATGGCAGCGTGCATGAACGAGAAGCCATCTTAATTTTTCATTTCAATATACATAACTTATGTTCGATGTTCGCGGGCGGCAAGCCAACCTCGTTCCCAGGGTCCTCTCTCTACTTCGAGAAATTTCTCAGACCTCAGACCTCATGATCAGACCCCGAAAACTCAGACCCCGAAAATTCAGACCCCGAAAACTCAGACCCCTCGATTTTGTTTTTAAAAAAAATGCATTTTTTCGAAAAAGATTTACATTGTAAACTCGTCTCAATTCTTATCACCTGATGTTTTATGGTCACGCAATGTTCATAGGCAAAATTAGATTATGAGCTCGAGATTTCTATCGCGCGATAGAAATCGAGAGCGAATAATCTAATTGTTTTAATATAAATCTACTAGTCGTTCAAAACTTAATCTAAATCCTCTTCTCAACACTTCGAAAACACTAAGAAACGGCCGTCATGTTGTTAACAAGCGCACACTGCAGTTTTCAGTCTGGAAATAATAAAGAAAAAAGGTTTAACCTCGTCTCAATCTTATCACCTTAAATATTTTATGGTCACACAGTGCTCATAAGCGAAAACAGCCAGAAAGAATTGAGATATTTACCTTCTCCGGTTTAACGCTGTCGCGGCCAGTGGATACAAAACTGACTTCAATTTGAACAACGTACAGCGACTTTGCGTCTTCTTTTTCTTCGCTAAAAAAAATTCACCAGCAAATGTTATCAAAGTATCGGCTGCTATTTTAAACCTTGTTAGTTTTTCACTGTTTGATCGACGCCACAGCGATAAACCGGAGAAGATATTAAAATATATCGCTTCTTTCTGGCGGTGCCTATGAACATTGCGTGACCATAAAACATCAGGTGATAAGAAATGAGACGAGTTCACGATGTAAATCTTTTTCAAAAAAATGCAAATCTTTTTTTTAAACAAAATCGAGGGGACTGAGTTTTCGGGGTGTGAATTTTCGGGGTCTGAGGTCTGAGGTCTGAGTTTTCGTGACACCCGCTATCGAAACACATCTGGGACCTCAAAGACCGAAAGAAGTCGTTTCGTTAAGTGGAGAGTTCTAAGCACAGGTAGCCCAAGCTCGCTGGTTACCGTCAACAGTTATTATAAGAGTTTGTATGGGAAATACATTGATCCTACGGAATAGTTCAAGATAAGGGGGGAAAAATAATAAAATCGACTTACCTTTTCTTGTTGTGTGTATAACTTCTGTTTCCATGGCGTTTGGAGGCGTGTTAGAGCGATTCTAGCGAGATTTAGCTTCTCTGTATTAATACAGAGAAGCTAAAGTTATTAATATAAAAAAAAGACTCTTAAAAATTCCGGCGGAATTCCGGATTCCGGATTTTCCAGCTTACCGCCTATCATATTCTGTTATGTTGTATTTTTAATTGGCACGGTCATTTATCTATGTATTCATTTTCTTCTAGCCCCCGCAGCGTAGAAGGTTTGTTTTACAAACCGAAATATCAGGCAAATATATTTTACTCCATATTTTATACCTAAATTCTGTTTCTTACTCTTCTCCTTGCCGTTAGGATCAGCTTACTGTTTATCAATTAGTCTCAAAGAATTTTGCTGATCCAGGTATACACACGATCCGGAACTCTTCACTGTTTGGTGTCGTGG
>JAHPZR010048341.1:0-10000 GCA_019787425.1 Platygyra sinensis
TGTCGAGGCGATCCCTGGATGTTGTCTTGTTTTTGTGGTTGTTTTTGGTTCTTGGTTTTTTGGCACGTGTGGTGTCCTTCCTAGGTTCAGATTGTCGTCTTACTTGTTTTTTTGCGGTGCCATTTGTGTTGGGGATGTGATTTCAGCCTTATTTAGGGGTGGGTCACTCAGTTTGTGCCAAATGGAAGGGGTGGGTCATCTGTTTTCTAACCACCACATTTCGAAATGCTCCGGCCCACCCTATATATCGCATCCCTCACCTCCAATGCCGGCCATCTTGGGTGACAGCAATACCATTCCCTGATGCAATTATTATAAGGAAATTGCCGCTTTTCCGATCACTAAAGCAAGAGAGTACATGAGGAGATGTAAACGCCGTTGAAAACATTCACTTTCACAAAGTGATCGGTCCGTAAGACCGAGTATATCTTCGTCCCAGAGACCGAGGCAATTATATTCGAAAGTGCCGCTAGCTTGTCCGATCACACAAAGCAAGTAATGGTTCTCATTTTCATATTCCTCTAATTTTTTTGTTCTCTACTTTCCCAGCCATGCAGTATCAGGTATCTTTTTCTTTTTTGATACCTTTTCTCATCTTAGAAATTTAAAACAATGCGTTCACCGTGGAGTCACTACACCACAAGGACAGCAACATGTTTGGTCCGCTCAAGCAAAGTTAAGCCCTGTTCGGCGGGTATAGTGCTTGGGTGGGTGACCAAATCCGAATAGCCCGTATTGTAAGAACTGTTTTTTTTTCTTTTTTTCCCCTTCCTTTTCCAAGGCGATATTAAGGAATGCAGAACTGCCATCTTTGTGTAATGTCGTTTCTTCTGTTTATCAACTTTTTGTTCCTCATTTCGCCATGGCCGTATTTATGTGTATTTATTTAATAGCGAATTACATTATCGTATAAATAAACAGCGGGACATGTCGTTCGAATTCTCCTCAAATCTCTCGACTGTTGATCTTTCAAAACATTTAATCATGGCTTGGAGCATTCGAAAATTCATACAGCTCGTCAATTTTGTGACTTTCAGTGTCTTCTATTTCTTTTTCGGCAATCGAGTATGGCTGAACCTGTATGAGCGGACACTTTCGGGAAATGAGGACTTCTATAGTGACAAGTAGCTTCTATTTATGAAAACGTTAGTGCGAGAATTTATTCAATGTAGAACCTTTCTTCGTGTTTTATGCCGAGTCCGTATACTGTCCGCGTTTTTTACCCAGTCCGTATTTCATACCCAGTCCGTAATGCTTAGTCCGCGTTTTATACCTGAGTCCGTATTTTACCCAGTCCGTAGTCCGTAGTAGTAGTCCGCAGCCATATTTTATACTGACCGATTTCCGATTATGTACGAAGATCGATCTCTACTGGAAGCAGGCGATCGATTACAGATGTCCTAGCGGTATTCCGAACGAGGCGGGACGTGCTAAAAGAGGAAAAAGACTCGTTTGCTCACTCGTCCAAATGATAAGTCGTATCGTTTCCTGTATTTAGCCGCAATAGAATTGTCTGTTTCCGCCATTTTGTTGTCTTCAACCGCCGGGGAAGAGATGGAACTGGGACCCATCTAAAAACCGGTCTAACCAGTTCGTGATAGCGAGTAAGCCTGGTACTAGAGCTTGGTATCGGAAGTGAGGCTAAGAAGACATAATGACGAAACCACATCACGTAATGATCAAACCACATAAAGAAGATACCAGACCACATAACAGCGTAACAACATCACATCATGACAAGAGCACAAAGAATAACGTAACAACCTCAATACATCATGATAAAACCACACCACATAATGAAGTTATTACACAACGTCATGATAAAAACACATCACGTCAGGACTGCATTACAAGACATCATGAAGAAACCACAAAACGTAATGAAGCGACTGCAACACATAGAAGAAACCACACAACATAATGTAGTAACTACAACACATAATGAAGAAACCACATAAAATAATGATAAACAACCACATAAGACAGTTATGGCTTTCCATACATTCTGCTTCACGCGAACGGCGATGGGCTGAATTAAAATTCTACCAAAAAATGCTCGTTTTCTTTACTTTTTTCCTCATCAGGCAATTTGGCACTTCAATAAGCAAATATTATTAGAGAAAAGAAGCAATAATTTTGCATTTTAGTTTGCAAATTTTTCACTGCAAAAACATTACCGGTCTAGATGGGAAAATCTAGATCGCTTTTAATATCGGTCTGAACCAATCAAATTCGTGAATTTAGCAGTTCCAGTCCTGTGAGACAGAGCCATATAATAAAAGTCAAAACATTTCCCGTTTACTGATTGGTTAAAATCAAACGCATAATTCCAGGAGCCATAATCAGGGACGGAGACCGGGAGTCTTGAGATCCGCGCGAACCTATGAATGATATGGGACAATTTTTCTATTTTTAGAAACAAATGCGCCATCTTGACGTCATATATCCGGATCCACGCATCTCGTGTGGATATTGTCACGTTGCGTGATCAAAAAGTGAGATTTGCGAGATTCTCTTACCGATTTTCACAGCAATGGCAGGGAATAAGGCAGAGAAGAAGAACCAGGGCTTTCCTATGTACTTTTATGCTCTCAGTTAATGGAAAAGGTGTGCTTTTAAGGCTCAAGAATTTCTTTAATTCCTCGCTGTGATTGAATTATATCTGCTCGCGCTAGTTGCACGAGTAAACTTTTTTGTTTCAGTGTTGCCTTTTGTTTTTGATATATAAGAAAACTCTTAACTCCGGTATCTAGTTAATTTGTGAGTTTCCCACATGCTTAATCATAACCGAAACCTGTTTTTCATAGTTTGTTATTGTTTCTACCGCGCTTAGCGAGTTTGCAAAGTTTATGAAAGGCAAGTCTGACGCGTAGGGGTAGCTCAAAACTTTCAAGTCCGAGTCGTTATTTTAGATTGTCAACAAATCTTGACAAAGAATTTGTTTCGTTGTCTTTTGTGCTGAGATGCTACAACAATTTTCATCAACGTTCGCCAAAAGGCTACTAACATCACGTGTGTTTTCTTTCACATAGTGAAACTTTACACTGCGAAAATATAATAGACAAGGAGTTTTGATAACTCAATCAACAAAATCGAAATCTTTATTCGAGTTGATAAAAAGCGTCATCGTAACTTTTCTGATTATTTCTGCTGTACTCACATATTTTCAGCTAAGCTTTAATTTTAATATGTTCTCAAACATTGATCAACCTTAAACATATTAAAAAAACTAGAAATATCATATGATTTCGATGTACGTTTTCACAACAAAGTGCGAAGTCAAATTTGTCATGTTTTACCGACCACAAAACACTCATCGGCGGGCGCTCTTATTCATCGACAACAGACAATTTTGGATTTTTACACAAACAAAACTAAACAGCATCTACAGACAAAAACCGATTGTCACTCATTGGGCCTTCATGAAACTTCACGCGTTGCTTACAATGCGAAACTCAATTAAGCTTATTTTTTTTTACTTTTCGGTCGCGAAGACCCTGGCGAAACCACGCAAGCGTGTGGCAAGAAGAGGAAAACTTTGAAGTCCTGAAACGCTGCTACATCCAAACATATCCAACCAGCTTTTTTTTCTGTGTTATGAAAAAGCTGTTAATCTTCATATGTGAAATTTAGAGTGGAGTAATGTGAAGTTCTTGTAAGAGGGAGCAGCGGAACTTGGTCCGCGATATAAAGCGGGACAAACCTAAATTCGGCACTGTCTTCACTCGAACTGGAGCAACTTACGACAAAAACACTTAAGCAAAATTCCAACAACCATAAAGGCATTGAGTTGTGGGCCCAAAGCACAAACGATTTCGGGAATTTTGGACGCCATTTCCCCTGCACGACATCCGCGAAAATCCTCGCAGCAATGTACGCGCGTGTGCCGTAGGCAATGGCGCAATTTGTTCTAAAAGTAGAAAAATGTCCCATATCATGGGGACAACCCCATTACTAGAAGTGGCGCGCGCTTACGGTCTCCGTCCCTGATTATGGCTCCTGATAATTCACCGTAAACAGCTGCTGTTGACCAAATTTGGAAAGAACTTTGTCATATTGAACCATGACGTCAACAGTCCGGGATCGTTATCATTTTTGATAACCATGTGACGTCATATAATGGCGGCCATTTCAAAAACTGGGAATTTTCGTATTCACTTCGCTTTGCTCGTTATTTGTTCGATTATGCTCGGGTGTTTTACCCATAACTCTATTCGATAAGTACCAAGAAAGGAAAAGCCTCGCGTGTTTTGAAGATGGCGGCTGAAGACCAGCGTAAACGATGTAAAATGCTACTCGTAAAGTGAAATAGCGCTTGCAATTTTGCATACAGATCAGGTATGTTTTTCATTTTGTCATTAGATTTAAGTTGCTTGCAGATTTTTGCGACAATCACAAAAAATATGTCGTTAATCTTCACGCTATATACTTGGGATTTAATCTGTTTTTAGTGTTGTGCACGATCTGTGAAAAAAGTGCACGGGGTTGTTTTGATTTGCGATGTGCTGTTCGTAACGGCGGCCATATCTTCATCTGTAATTGATGCTGATTGATGTGTTCCTAGGTATTGAGATGGCGGATGCTGGTACCCATAGAATCAAAACAGCAAATTTATGTCGATTTTGTGGCAAGACTGCGTCTTCGATTCAGAAAGGACTTCTGCAAGACCTAAAGAAAAATTCAAGCTTGAATTCGAACGACATGATATCGACATTGAAGAGGACAGCGATTTTATTCATCCCCGCCGGCCTAATGTTTGCCTGACGTACGTGAGGTATTTTTATCGCCTGAGACGGTCAATCGGCAAATGCATTAAAAGGTAAGTTGCCTATATTTTTGAGTCCAAGATTCAATGTCCACACATTCGTGGTCCTGAGATATTTTCAAGAAATGCCGGCCAAACTAGGTCAGTTTTCTGGCACACCAGTCATTAATATAATGAACGTTGGATTCAGCGAGTGACAACAATGGGCTAGATTGCAGAATACCCGGCCCACTTTATCCGCGTGTAATAGCCGCTTTAGGAAGTTTTGCTCGAACTAGTATATCTCTAAGGATCTGCCCCTTTTGTATGGTACGATCTGGGGATCTTTGAATATTTCGCTAAGCAAAAATCCTGTGGTTTTGGAAGGACATAGGTCATATGTCAGGTTGGCTTCCGCTGCAATCAGCGTGAAATTTGTAGAGTTTGACACGTCTGTTTTTTGCCAGGTTTCTTCTCTCTCGGCTCGTTTGTATTGCCAGATATGTTTTAAGCTCTCTAAATGTTAGCTCTGGAGGAACAAATATTCCGTGAACATGTTAGCTACTTGCATTTTACGTGTTACTACGCCGAGCCTGGCTGTTGAATTAAACTTATACTGTTTGTTATCACGCAAACTAAACGAAATTAAGTTGCAGCTCTTCAAGATGTATTTACTGTTACTTTTTCGTTTTTATTTACTACAGACTGTTGAACAAGCAGCTTCGCCCGCTACCAAGAAAATGAAGCCTGAGGGAAAATGGAAGCTATTATCATATTAGTGTCAATAAACAACGCTTTTGTGAACAGAATATTTGTTGTCTACCTTCGCTGTGTCATTTTACTCGCGGAACAAATATCACACGGTGTGGAAATTAAATTCGCAGTAACTTTGGACGAAGACAGTTTTCTTCCATACATTTCTGTTTTTATTCCATAATCCCATAACCTATTATGAAGCAAACCTAAATTTAATTCAATGACGCTGCATTGTGGTGTTGTGGGTAGCCCCTTTCATCGCAGCGCCTCGTCGACCGGCATATTGAATTGGACACTGTTGCTACCAAATAACGTCACGTGAACGAAATCCTGTGCAACGATTGGTTTATGGTTTGTTTTGGTGAGGTTATCAAAAATGATAACGATCCCGGACTGGTCAAAAGTGCAACCCGCTGCAGATTATTGAACGTTAAATGAGACAACCTAGGGACGAGGTTGTGTTATTTTGGTGAGCAGAAAAACAAAGAGCAAAATGAAGAAAAAACCTTAGGAACGAGACGATATTTTGCTTTATCTTAGCTTTAAGGTCCGGTAATACGGGCAACATTTTTCGTCAACTTATCTCGCAACATTGTTGCATTGCAAGTTGAAAACACTCTGTTGCTGTATTACCACGTTTGTGACCAACTTGTCTCGCAGCAAAATACCACGTTGCAAGTCTTTCTACACGTATAATTGATCAATTATGTGCAACTGAAGATGGCACCTTTTTTCATATAATTTAGTGTTAAATTTCGACGAACTTTCACTTCGACTTCTGACTGTCATTTTCTTCTTAATTTTCCGTGCCAGCGAAGTTCTCTATGTATGAAGCTCAGTTTCGTTTCAAATAAGTAGGCGAAAAGTTATATTTTTGTAACAGTTCTTCTAACCCTTTGACGTTTTGCAGTGCGGCTTGTTTTGAAGGGACAAGTTGAAACTTCAGTGGTAATACGAGCAGCAATTTAAAAATTTGTTGCAGAAAGTAGAACTCGAGTCTACTTTTGTGCACATGTTGCCTCATCTTGCAACATTGTATTGTGTTGCGAGACAAGTTGGTCACAAACGTGGTAATAGAGTGTGTGGAAGGTGACGTCATCAAATTCTCAACTCTACATCAAAGAGCCACTATAGGTTTTATCCTCATCAGACATAAGAGGCACTAAATTTATACCTGTTTACAACTTTCCAGCTCAGTAGCGTCCTTCGTTGGAAACTAGCCCATTTTGAATTTCGAAGTTATCGTCTTGCGTGACATAAAGCCAAGATAGCGTTTGTCGAAAAATATACACTTATCTCGTGATTTTCAGCCATTTTAGGAGTTTAAGTACATGTATTACGAAAAGTGCTTGTGTAAATGGTTTTTTTAGCTCGTTCAGAAAATGAGTCGACTAGATAGCCAAAGTAAGTTCTAGATGTTCACCGCATTATTTACCGTCCGCCATATTGGAGGACCAGGAAGGTCCTCCAACATGGCGGCTCCATACTAAGCTCTATAATTTTGCGTGAAACATCGCGACGAATATCTTATCTTTGGGACAACACACACACCTTAAACGTGGAGAACTGTCTTCTTTATCTATCGTCTACAATATTACAATTTCTTGGCTTTATCCTCTGTATGGGTTTTGATTTTATTTTCTATTGCATGACAATGCACACACTCTATACGCGCAACCCAGGGTTTCAACTTGCAATACAAACAATGTTGCGAGACAAGTTGAAGAAAAATGTTGCCCGTGTTACCGTACCTTTATGTCAAGCACCGCCATAACTTCCGGTCCGTAGGGCCGAGTTGGTTATAACCAATCTCATGTCCAACAAGCGCGAATGCAATAGTTGTTTCTATTAAATTCGGTTCCCTTGTATACTTGGAAATTATATCCCTATTTTATTGGATTTTAATTATACTAAACGACCGGAAGTTGATGCGGCAAAAATAGCAAGTGGGAAATCAGATCATGCGCAGCGTTTGTGAACTTGTAGTTCAATGAATAATCAGCTAAGCAAGCGAGTCTGCTGAACGAAAATTACAATCAACGTCTACCAAATGGGGAAGGAAAAGCGTTCACGTTTGAGTCATCGAGAAGAGTAGTAATTGTACAGTTAGACAATACTGCGGATAATTTTGATCGCCATTCTTACAAGGTCAGAATTGTTGGCGTCAGTTAGCGCTGATTTTCTCGTCATATTGCCTGCCTTCCGGAAAAATGCATTATCTGTTTTTTTTTTTTTTTCATCCATTTTCTGTAGACTAAAGTTAGTTTCCCACGAAAAAAAAATATGCCTATAATGGCTGGTAACCGAGATACAGTGAACCAATCAGAAAGCTGGAAATGCATTATTCAAGGTTGAGAATCAATAATTAGCGATCACTGGATGAAGCTGAGTAGGATATGAAGAATTCTTCAGATCTAGGAGGGTGTTATCCACTGGGGCCGAAATATTTCACTCTTAAGGCTACAGTATACCTTCAGATCGATAATTGTCTTCAAATCTGGATTTTGAGGTCAAAATATTGGTCGAAGTGTAATCTTTAATTTTTAAAAAAAATTGTTCAGAAAGACTAAATATGGCGGAGAAATCGCGGTTTTAGGTTTTCGCCGGAAGTAAAAGTTTACCTCTTGATTGACAGTCCTATGAGTTATGAAATCAACCGAGACGACTTTCGGGGGATTATACAGATGTGAAGAGCTGGCTGCTCATTCCTTGGTGTAATTCTTTTAGGTATGAACAAACCTAGACGATGGAAATGTCCCTGGACCAATTCGAAGAAGCGAAAGAAGCGAACCAAAAATTAAAATACAGCAATGAACGAGCAAACGAAAGTTGGCGGAAAGTTAAAGCTACGGCTATGGATCAAGCCTGCAAAAGACACACTGAAAAGATCGAGTCAAGAACTGAGAAAGGCGCTGTAATGATAGTACATGTTCTTTCTGGCTGGCTTGCCTCTTCTTATCGAATCCGACGTGCTTTTCTCCAACATATCAGCTGAAGAGTTTCCGTTGAATCTGTTATAAATAAACGAAAGAGTTCTTGCCATTTCGCATGAAGGAATGGCTTGATTGCTAATGGATGTTTGTTCATCCTACCAATAGGGCAGTGATATTGGAATTGAAAGGCTTTCTTATCAATCAAAAACTATTTCCATCAACATCAGAATATTACTATTATATTATCAAGGGAGAAAGTGAAACATGCCCGATTTCTGAAATCGCCATAATGAGGGGGGTGAATCGGGGTATGCAAATCCGCCGATCCGTGCCTTTTTTTCGCCAAATCCGTCGATCCGCCAAAATTTTTGTTCGAATCCGAAGCCACAACCGTATCCGGAACCAGAAGTATAAAGGTTCTAATGTAAACTGGTACATGTGAATGCCACTGTTAATTTCTCCCAAATGTAAAGAAGGCGACATGCTTGATGACAAAAACACAGTACACAGGTACAGTTCCAATAACCGTCTCACACCTAAGTTTAAATGAACTTCTTTCGCAAAAAGAAATAATTTGGATGAATTCATTAACATTCTTACCAAGGCTGAAGAAAGATTCGTTTTAGGACCCAAGATCCAATCATAAGACAGGCACAATCCGGAATCCGCGTCAAAAATTACAGCTGATCCACAATCCACTGTGTTTTCAAATTCCGCCAATCCGTTCGATTTACCGCAAAAATCCACATTCCGTGAGATTTTTAAGGCCAAATCCGTCGATCCGAAACCCTATTCACCCTCCCCCCATAATCATTGTCTCTCTAAAGTTTATCGGTTCATTTGAAGCTGCCGCGTTTTCTTTTACTAACTTGTTTTTCCCGCCTAGCCACTTAAGTTTGCTTTCTAGCGGTCGTTCCCTTTGTTGCCTTCCCCATTTTGCTCCAACAGCTTCAAGAAAAAAACAAGTAGCGAAAAAAATTCCATCCGCTTTCAGCGCAATGCGAAACACTAGGGTTGATTGAAGATTACGCGCGTAAATTTCATCAGGCCAGGAGGCCAACGGAAGTAAACTTTCCAAGCGCTGATTGGCTCAGTTATCTGAGAACCCAGTTGACTGTGTTTGTGCTCGGAGTTTGTTTGCGAAGCAAGCAAAAGGGAATTTGTTCGACTGCTCTCAAATTTTGGACAGTAGCTAGTTTAACATATAAAACGGAAAAAGTGTCTGCCAATTTTTTATTTCTAAATATATATTTTTTTTTCAAGAGCGATTTTGTACGATCACTCCACATATATTTAATCCTCTTTCAGAAATGTTGGGTAACGTTTCACTGAAATTGAATATGGCAAATCGCAGATACCTTTATTAGCGCTTTGGCCCCGGAAACGGAGGAGTACATTAAATAAGCGAAAAAACAAAATTCGCTTTGACATGTAACGTTCTAAAGGTGATTCGGGCGCTCGCATTTAGAAGTCGTGAAAAATTCGACAATTCATTTTTTTTTTCCCATAATTATTGGTATAGTCTGATAGCCAGTCCTATAAGCTTTAATTTGATATAGGGGTTTAG
>JAHPZR010048341.1:12500-17500 GCA_019787425.1 Platygyra sinensis
CAAACACAGTCAACTGGGTTCTCAGATAACTGAGCCAATCAGCGCTTGGAAAGTTTACTTCCGTTGGCCTCCTGGCCTGATGAAATTTACGCGCGTAATCTTCAATCAACCCTAGTGTTTCGCATTGCGCTGAAAGCGGATGGAATTTTTTTCGCTACTTGTTTTTTTCTTGAAGCTGTTGGAGCAAAATGGGGAAGGCAACAAAGGGAACGACCGCTAGAAAGCAAACTTAAGTGGCTAGGCGGGAAAAACAAGTTAGTAAAAGAAAACGCGGCAGCTTCAAATGAACCGATAAACTTTAGAGAGACAATGATTATGGGGGGAGGGTGAATAGGGTTTCGGATCGACGGATTTGGCCTTAAAAATCTCACGGAATGTGGATTTTTGCGGTAAATCGAACGGATTGGCGGAATTTGAAAACACAGTGGATTGTGGATCAGCTGTAATTTTTGACGCGGATTCCGGATTGTGCCTGTCTTATGATTGGATCTTGGGTCCTAAAACGAATCTTTCTTCAGCCTTGGTAAGAATGTTAATGAATTCATCCAAATTATTTCTTTTTGCGAAAGAAGTTCATTTAAACTTAGGTGTGAGACGGTTATTGGAACTGTACCTGTGTACTGTGTTTTTGTCATCAAGCATGTCGCCTTCTTTACATTTGGGAGAAATTAACAGTGGCATTCACATGTACCAGTTTACATTAGAACCTTTATACTTCTGGTTCCGGATACGGTTGTGGCTTCGGATTCGAACAAAAATTTTGGCGGATCGACGGATTTGGCGAAAAAAAGGCACGGATCGGCGGATTTGCATACCCCGATTCACCCCCCTCATTATGGCGATTTCAGAAATCGGGCATGTTTCACTTTCTCCCTTGATAATATAATAGTAATATTCTGATGTTGATGGAAATAGTTTTTGATTGATAAGAAAGCCTTTCAATTCCAATATCACTGCCCTATTGGTAGGATGAACAAACATCCATTAGCAATCAAGCCATTCCTTCATGCGAAATGGCAAGAACTCTTTCGTTTATTTATAACAGATTCAACGGAAACTCTTCAGCTGATATGTTGGAGAAAAGCACGTCGGATTCGATAAGAAGAGGCAAGCCAGCCAGAAAGAACATGTACTATCATTACAGCGCCTTTCTCAGTTCTTGACTCGATCTTTTCAGTGTGTCTTTTGCAGGCTTGATCCATAGCCGTAGCTTTAACTTTCCGCCAACTTTCGTTTGCTCGTTCATTGCTGTATTTTAATTTTTGGTTCGCTTCTTTCGCTTCTTCGAATTGGTCCAGGGACATTTCCATCGTCTAGGTTTGTTCATACCTAAAAGAATTACACCAAGGAATGAGCAGCCAGCTCTTCACATCTGTATAATCCCCCGAAAGTCGTCTCGGTTGATTTCATAACTCATAGGACTGTCAATCAAGAGGTAAACTTTTACTTCCGGCGAAAACCTAAAACCGCGATTTCTCCGCCAATATTTAGTCTTTCTGAACAATTTTTTTTAAAAATTAAAGATTACACTTCGACCAATATTTTGACCTCAAAATCCAGATTTGAAGACAATTATCGATCTGAAGGTATACTGTAGCCTTAAGAGTGAAAATATTTCGGCCCCAGTGGATAACACCCTCCTAGATCTGAAGAATTCTTCATATCCTACTCAGCTTCATCCAGTGATCGCTAATTATTGAATTCTCAACCTTGAATAATGCATTTCCAGCTTTCTGATTGGTTCACTGTATCTCGGTTACCAGCCATTATAGGCATATTTTTTTTTCGTGGGAAACTAACTTTAGTCTACAGAAAATGGATGAAAAAAAAAAAAAAACAGATAATGCATTTTCCGGGAAGGCAGGCAATATGACGAGAAAATCAGCGCTAACTGACGCCAACAATTCTGACCTTGTAAGAATGGCGATCAAAATTATCCGCAGTATTGTCTAACTGTACAATTACTACTCTTCTCGATGACTCAAACGTGAACGCTTTTCCTTCCCCATTTGGTAGACGTTGATTGTAATTTTCGTTCAGCAGACTCGCTTGCTTAGCTGATTATTCATTGAACTACAAGTTCACAAACGCTGCGCATGATCTGATTTCCCACTTGCTATTTTTGCCGCATCAACTTCCGGTCGTTTAGTATAATTAAAATCCAATAAAATAGGGATATAATTTCCAAGTATACAAGGGAACCGAATTTAATAGAAACAACTATTGCATTCGCGCTTGTTGGACATGAGATTGGTTATAACCAACTCGGCCCTACGGACCGGAAGTTATGGCGGTGCTTGACATAAAGGTACGGTAACACGGGCAACATTTTTCTTCAACTTGTCTCGCAACATTGTTGTATTGCAAGTTGAAACCCTGGGTTGCGCGTATAGAGTGTGTGCATTGTCATGCAATAGAAAATAAAATCAAAACCCATACAGAGGATAAAGCCAAGAAATTGTAATATTGTAGACGATAGATAAAGAAGACAGTTCTCCACGTTTAAGGTGTGTGTGTTGTCCCAAAGATAAGATATTCGTCGCGATGTTTCACGCAAAATTATAGAGCTTAGTATGGAGCCGCCATGTTGGAGGACCTTCCTGGTCCTCCAATATGGCGGACGGTAAATAATGCGGTGAACATCTAGAACTTACTTTGGCTATCTAGTCGACTCATTTTCTGAACCGAGCTAAAAAACCATTTACACAAGCACTTTTCGTAATACATGTACTTAAACTCCTAAAATGGCTGAAAATCACGAGATAAGTGTATATTTTTCGACAAACGCTATCTTGGCTTTATGTCACGCAAGACGATAACTTCGAAATTCAAAATGGGCTAGTTTCCAAACGAAGGACGCTACTGAGCTGGAAAGTTGTAAACAGGTATAAATTTAGTGCCTCTTATGTCTGATGAGGATAAAACCTATAGTGGCTCTTTGATGTAGAGTTGAGAATTTGATGACGTCACCTTCCACACACTCTATTACCACGTTTGTGACCAACTTGTCTCGCAACAAAATACAATGTTGCAAGATGAGGCAACATGTTGCACAAAAGTAGACTCGAGTTCTACTTTCTGCAACAAATTTTAAATTGCTGCTCGTATTACCACTGAAGTTTCAACTTGTCCCTTCAAAACAAGCCGCAGCAAAACGTCAAAAGGGTTAGAAGAACTGTTACAAAAATATAACTTTTCGCCTACTTATTTGAAACGAAACTGAGCTTCATACATAGAGAACTTCGCTGGCACGGAAAATTAAGAAGAAAATGACAGTCAGAAGTCGAAGTGAAAGTTCGTCGAAATTTAACACTAAATTATATGAAAAAAGGTGCCATCTTCAGTTGCACATAATTGATCAATTATACGTGTAGAAAGACTTGCAACGTGGTATTTTGCTGCGAGACAAGTTGGTCACAAACGTGGTAATACGAGCAACAGAGTGTTTCAACTTGCAATGCAACAATGTTGCGAGATAAGTTGACGAAAAATGTTGCCCGTATTACCGGACCTTAAAGCTAAGATAAAGCAAAATATCGTCTCGTTCCTAAAGGTTTTTCTTCATTTTGCTCTTTGTTTTTCTGCTCACCAAAAATAACACAACCTCGTCCCTAGGTTTTCTCATTTAACGGTTCAATAATCTGCAGCGGGTTGCACTTTTGACCAGTCCGGGATCGTTATCATTTTTGATAACCTCACCAAAACAAACCATAAACCAATCGTTGCACAGGATTTCGTTCACGTGACGTTATTTGGTAGCAACAGTGTCCAATTCAATATGCCGGTCGACGAGGCGCTGCGATGAAAGGGGCTACCCACAACACCACAATGCAGCGTCATTGAATTAAATTTAGGTTTGCTTCATAATAGGTTATGGGATTATGGAATAAAAACAGAAATGTATGGAAGAAAACTGTCTTCGTCCAAAGTTACTGCGAATTTAATTTCCACACCGTGTGATATTTGTTCCGCGAGTAAAATGACACAGCGAAGGTAGACAACAAATATTCTGTTCACAAAAGCGTTGTTTATTGACACTAATATGATAATAGCTTCCATTTTCCCTCAGGCTTCATTTTCTTGGTAGCGGGCGAAGCTGCTTGTTCAACAGTCTGTAGTAAATAAAAACGAAAAAGTAACTGTAAATACATCTTGAAGAGCTGCAACTTAATTTCGTTTAGTTTGCGTGATAACAAACAGTATAAGTTTAATTCAACAGCCAGGCTCGGCGTAGTAACACGTAAAATGCAAGTAGCTAACATGTTCACGGAATATTTGTTCCTCCAGAGCTAACATTTAGAGAGCTTAAAACATATCTGGCAATACAAACGAGCCGAGAGAGAAGAAACCTGGCAAAAAACAGACGTGTCAAACTCTACAAATTTCACGCTGATTGCAGCGGAAGCCAACCTGACATATGACCTATGTCCTTCCAAAACCACAGGATTTTTGCTTAGCGAAATATTCAAAGATCCCCAGATCGTACCATACAAAAGGGGCAGATCCTTAGAGATATACTAGTTCGAGCAAAACTTCCTAAAGCGGCTATTACACGCGGATAAAGTGGGCCGGGTATTCTGCAATCTAGCCCATTGTTGTCACTCGCTGAATCCAACGTTCATTATATTAATGACTGGTGTGCCAGAAAACTGACCTAGTTTGGCCGGCATTTCTTGAAAATATCTCAGGACCACGAATGTGTGGACATTGAATCTTGGACTCAAAAATATAGGCAACTTACCTTTTAATGCATTTGCCGATTGACCGTCTCAGGCGATAAAAATACCTCACGTACGTCAGGCAAACATTAGGCCGGCGGGGATGAATAAAATCGCTGTCCTCTTCAATGTCGATATCATGTCGTTCGAATTCAAGCTTGAATTTTTCTTTAGGTCTTGCAGAAGTCCTTTCTGAATCGAAGACGCAGTCTTGCCACAAAATCGACATAAATTTGCTGTTTTGATTCTATGGGTACCAGCATCCGCCATCTCAATACCTAG
>JAHPZR010048341.1:27500-35358 GCA_019787425.1 Platygyra sinensis
TTCTAAACAGACAAGCAGGTGGGATGTGTAGAAGGGGACAGATTTTTAATAAGAGAGCGCCAGCGGTCCTTACAAGAAAGTGCGAGGGTGTTTCCCTGAAATCGAGCTAAACCTCGTTCCCAGTCTCTTTCATCTTCTCGCCCCTCTCTCCCTCCAGGGGGCGGGAAGATGAGAGACCTTGGGAACGAGGTTGGATAGAAATCAGGGACCTGTGATCCAAGATAACTCGGGTCATGGTGCATCAAATAAACTGACACCATCACAAGAAAGATCACGTTGAGATTGGTCATTTGACCAAGTATGATTCTTTTAGGGTGAACAGAGACCAAGTTATGGACCTTGAAATATGGTTCAAAATCCATACAAACGTCTCTTATTTTGAGACGGCGTCCCCCAAAACCATATAAACTCTTTAAATTTTTATGATTTTCGTCATACTCTTTAAAACGGGCAAACATAGCGATTTTCATCTCAGCTTCTTTCAAATAGTAGGTACATGACGGGATATCACAGTTATCACAAAACTGGTAAAACATTTTAAGAGTTTATACGGTTTTGGGGACGCTGTCTCAAAATTAGAGACGTTTGTATGGATTTTGAACCGTATTTCAAGGTCCATAACTTGGTCTCTGTTCACCCTAAAAGCATCATACTTGGTCAAATGACTATTCTCAACATGATCTTTTATGTGGTGCTGTCAGTTTATCGATTAGTTAAAATTTGAAACTCGCCCCAGTTTCCTGCTGAATTTCGGAACGGCCAATTGAACCTGATCCGAATCTTAGAAAAGGCACATGTCCTGAGACTGGTCTAACTTCAGTTCATGATTTAAATGCAATGCGCTATTTTACAGTGAATTAAAAAAAAAGAAAGTAACTTGTTCATCACAATCCACTGCAAGGCTATTTGGAGTTTCTCACCGAGTTAAAACTTGAAAAAAAGAAAAACTTTCCCAAATGGTCCATAGCATCAGCTTACCTGGATTCCATAGTGGCTGCATAGGTAGAAGTCGAACTCATATGGGTGTGTGATACCACTGTCCACAGTGGTGCCTGGTGGGACATTCTGAGCTTTGCCTGAGGCATCCCGTCTGTCTTCACAGAACAGTCTCGTGTGATGCCGCTTTTGAACCACAACAAAAGTGATTCTTGGTCGATATTCCTTTTCCAGCTTCATACAGGCCTCCTGAACTGCGCGCACTTCGTGAACCAGGACTTGGTCAAACTGACCCTCGCTGACTCCATCGCGGTAAAAGATGATCTTCAACGGCTTAAGTCCCCTGTTGGCCTTGTAGAACTCGACAAGAAGCTCCTTCACCAAAGCAGCCAGATCATTGATAATTTCCTGGGCACCTCCTGACTTCTCGTGTGTCTGCGCTCGAACCCGTGCACAGTACTTAGTTGCATTTGCATCCATACTGGCCACAACCGCAGCGATAGATGGAATCCCATTTTCAGTGGGGGAAGGGTGCGTTACATCAGCACCAAAGATGATAACGGGTTCTTTAAACACGGGTGACTTCTCTGATGGATCAATAACATGATTGATTCCACCTAACTTTGCGTTTATCTTCAGAGACAGATTGGCACAGACTTGAGGTTTCGCCTGTTGGGCCTGCTTAATTTGAACGCACTGAGTAGCAATTCCAAGGACATTGTCGCCGACTCGTTTGATCTCTGGATAAAGTTCCTTGTCTTTTTCTGGTAGAACAGCCATTATAAGCTGTAGTTGTTTATAATCTAATGCCCACTTGGAGAACAGACTTTCCACCTGATCAAACGAAGAAAAATGACAGTTCTTTGCATCAGTGCATTTAAAATTCAATCAAGTTCTCCTCTGCATTAATTCTTGATTTACCTAGATATGAAATAGGCTATTTGTATATGTTTCTAGAGAATTGGAATCCTTCAGTTCCTATTACCATTCCAGAGATAATAATCAAAGGCAGGCGTGGATCTCTCTCAGCTCCCTTTCAATGAGTCTCGTCAGTCGTTCATTTTGGATTTCACGTGATCATTCAACGATAGCAGTGCAGACAAACACCAGAAAATTTCAGCAAATTTGATCGCCTGCCAGCCAAACCTTTTCAAACTGTGGGCACTGGCCGTTTTCTAGAAACATTCACTCAGAAGTAACATTTGTCAATACTCGTGTAGATATCTATTTGGTCCTTGATGAAGCACGCAACGTTAAAAACAATAACCAAATCCTTTATGAGGATGTAAGCCTGGTATTGAAAGTATTTGGTAAATAGCCGTAATAAAACCTTTCCAAAAAAGAGCGTCTTGAAGGTTTGCGGAGTAACAATGAAACTGAATTCAATGGCTAAGAGAAGTCTGTGAGCCCTGCATCGTGCGGGGTACCCGGAAATTTACCAGAACCAGTTTTTAAGGACTGATGAAAAAAAATTATGTATATCTCTACGCAGAGAAAGGGGCCATGAGAGTAGCGCCTTGCCCAAGATCAAAACACATTGAAACTGGTCAGGTCACTTGCCCTCTAGATAGTCAACGTGTCAACTAAAATTCCGAGCGTTTTATGGCTACATTGGTCCCGAAGAAATGTACTAATTAAAAGAATGCTTAGCACTAATGATAGTTATCACTTATTGAAGTATAGCGTTTGGCATGTATACTTTTAAAAAAACACCTCAGCTCTTACATCACGGAAGCCCCTAGGATATTCCACAGCTACTGGTTGCTCCGTCATCATCATTCCCTCTTGAGTCGACACAGAAGCCATTTGCTTACAGAAGTTCCTCAGCTGGTCTTCGCTACACCTACTGGCAAAACAAGCTAAGGCCCAAGTGCTAATGCGAGCTCCGTCATGAAGCTTTTTGCTACGCATGTCCCAAGAACCATCTCGTGGAACCAAAGCTTGGTCTCGTGGTCCAAGCTTGATTTTTGGTGGTGGTAGTACACGACCACCTACCCTGACCATTTCAGGGCTAACAGAAGTCTGGAACTCCTCCTTTAAGTACTTACTGTTGGTTTGTATCATTTCTTGGGCCTGGAGTGGAACGATAAATGAGATATTTGACAGTAACCATATAATTATACAATTTTACTTTACGAAATACTAAATAGCGTTTTGCTCATTTCCTGGCAAAAAACCTTGCAGGATCGTTAAGAGTCTTTTGAGATCTCATAAGACCTTCCATAGATAACAGAAGACCAGGATCTTTCAAGAATTCTTAAAAAGATTTTTGAAAGATATTGCAAAGATCCTTACATGGACGATCTTGCAACGATCTCTGCAAGGATCCTCAAAGAACTCCAAAGGTTTTGGCAAGACGTTTGAGCAACGTTTTACCAAGATCTTTGAAGTTCCAGCAAGAATTATGAACATTTCGAACAGTATGTTTGAGGATCTTGGATGAGATCGTCAAGAAGTTTCTCAAAAATCCTTGAAAGATTTTTACTATAGGTTGCTACCGGTAAGTCCGGCAATATTGCCATGAGTAGCGAGTATGGTAGCCTCCCATGCGGACATTCTCTGGGCTCATCTGAGTTGGAGGCCAGGAGTATGAACAAAACAACTAAAATGTGCAAAAATTACGCCTAACCTAGACCAAGAGAGTGAGTAGTAGGCTCAGAAGTGCGAAAATAGTAGACCTCCGGTTGTATTGCGCATGCCTAGCTGGCAACACCAGGCTCAATTGAGTCGCTAGTTTTCTACTTGTGCTCAATCCAAAAACTCTCGAGTCGCTCGTTTCACCAAGATGTAGCAGCAAACGAGGTTGCGTTTACAGAGCTCTATGTGGGGTTTAACAAACATACCCAGTTCTGAATGGCCTGTTGACGTTCAGGTGCAGGACGAGCAGTACTTCTGATCATGTTTGCTGTCTGTTCCTCTGATAAATGCCTTTTTTGACAAGGAATGATGGTACAGACTTCCATTGGCAGGTAACGGTCTTTTTTCTGGCCAACTTGTAAGCAGGGTAGGTGAGGATATCTGAGATTAAGAGAGCAAGTTTTTGTGTTCTTCATTTTTTTGATTAATAAAAAAATACTCGACACTGATTGTTTGAGAGCACTGTGCTTCAAGTGCAACATCAGTGCAAATTACAACTTTTGTGTGCAAACTTTGAAAAAAGTCTTCTTGAGTAAAAAAAAAGGCTTCAAAAAAGATTATCCAGTACTTCCTCCACGCGAATTTATCATGCTCATATTATTATAAGTAATCATAAGGTTTTCTCGTTCAAGGCAGAATTAATTTGCACTTGTGAGTTTTTCTTGGAACTGAAATTGCACTCGCCGAAGTTTTGGCTTTTTGAAAAGCTCACTCGTGCAAATTAATTGCAAACTGGACTCGAAACCGTATGACTACGTGAACTAATTTAGATTTTTCTTTACAAATATAAGTGGACGATGCACCAGTTACAAAGTCTACACTCAATTGCTGGTTTTCATACTTCTTCAATCACTGTAAAAAAAGGTTCAGTGATCGCCACCATCACAAACCAGATCTACAGATGATCGTCACAACAATTTTGCTAAAATATACGTCAGTACTATTTATGGCCACTGCAATAATAAGGAAACCACTCTTCAGAGACTGAAGCAATTGCTGAGATGAAAATTGTAGTTAATGTAATTTGTTTTTCTGGAAAATGGTGTTTATGTCCCTAATTCGCTATTTTAACCCAAATACACAATCAAATGGTAAACCACTAATTTTGTAAGCTGCGATTTGATGTTACTCAATACCTCAAATGCCACTTGTATGTATTCTTAAAATACTCTGCCACGGTTGTTTTGCTTTTTGCGACCGGTTGCACCATCCTCAACTACAAACTCTAGCTTTTCTGCAGGAACCTTTGATACTCCCCACACGGTGTACTTTCTCTTAATAGAGGCTGCATGAGTAGTTTGAATACGAACTCCTTAAGGACAAAAAAAAGTGTTAGTACAATTGTTCGAACACTGAAAACATTCATTCGCCTTCATGTCTTCCAGCTATAAACCTAAACTGAAATATGTCACGAAAGACCTTACTAATAAATAAAAGTTTTAGAAAGTACCTGCAACCCAAGAAATACATGTAGAGGATATTACATGACCGCACTGGATATGAATTTTATCTTCGAGTGTTCAACTCGATTATCTCACAAGTGAGCACAGCAAACAAGTGAGAATGTCCGCAGTTTGAACACGAGAGGATAAAAATTCCATATCCACAAGCGGGGCATGTAATATTCTGTTTACTTTATAACATATTATAATTACGACCGTTTTTTTGTGACGATTTTTCCGAAGCTTTCCGACCACTTTCCGAAGAATTCTGTCCGGAATTGTTCTGGAGGCAAGACGAAAACGTTGTCCGGAAACATTTTTCGGACATTCTCCGAAGATCACTCGAAGATTTTCTGAGAGAGGGACCGGATAATGGTTCAATCATCGCAAGCATCCACATTTTTTTTGTAAGTTAGCTTTTTAAAGGGAAACTAAGGTCTAGAAATATTTTACCTTAAATGACAGTTGCATACCATGACCATATCTGAATATAGCAATTTGATTTGCTCATGTCCGCTTTGTAGCAAATTCAATCGGGGGCAACAAAGTTGTGCCTATTTTGCTTCAGCTGGCGGCAGCATTTTGTTTTCACCTAATGAAAGCGAAGGCTATGACAATCACATTAGTCAAGCAGTCGAACGATGGCGGCAGAAGATCGCCGCGATATCTGCAAACGATTAGGCGACTCGTTGGCCTGCGTTAGAAATTAAGTCAGATGATGTTGGTTATGGCGTCCGTTTATGTGTGGGCCATAGCACAGTACGCTTCCTCCTGAAGATGAAAGGGACGCGAACATGGCTCCAGGATCCGCTCGAAGCAGTGAAGCTTACACGCCGATGAGACTACACTATCATGTCCTTGGCAACCGCGCGACCTGGTTGGTACCAGCAGTGTGTGTTGCCTGACCGTTACTTGCTTTTCCTGGACATAACTAAAAGATGCTGGGGACACGCAGTGCTGTGCGCGTTTGAGTGGGTGGTTTCCTTTACACGATAGAGCTCCGTCGGTCAGGCTCTAGCAAACAAACATTTTTCAGTCTTTTTATTCATCGCGTGACAACCCAAAGAACCGGAGTTGAACGACGCTTGGTTTATCATGCTGTTTTATCCGGGTAAATGTTATTTACAATAAGTGGCTTAGGATTTTGGGAGAATTCTTTATGTCTAATGCAATTTTTCACATCACGAAATAGATTTTAAAAGGAAAAGGAAAATATATGCATATGAATATGGTTTGCCTGACTTTGCTCGTCCAACTTTTTCACACAAGATGCACCTTTCGAACTTTGTTTGACATTTTGTCAATTATCGATGTGTGAATGCCGTACACACTGAAGATTATCAGCTGGAAAATGTTTCCCGGGGGAGCAAATTTGAAGAAATAGTTTTCACTACTATCCAAAAAAGAAAGCGCATAAATTCACAATGTTCAATTTTCTTTTATACATTTGTTTGGCAAACTCTGTGCCCGCAGGATCTCGGTGTTAAAATGTCGGGAAGCGTGTTATTTTTAGTTAGTGATATTGCAGTTGAAAAGCTTAAACAAGGATTCTTCGACCTGCTCAGCGGGGGAGCCCCCACCCTTTAAACCTTGCGCGGCAACATCTTTTGCTATATCTCTTATTATTGTGAATATTGAATTTCGCGCACGCTCTATCCAAGAATCGTACGAACCAACGGTTTCCGTTTGCGGAAAAAAAAAAAAAAAAAAAAAAAAAAAATTTTTTTTTCCCAAAATATCACTGTTAGCGACTAGTAGGTTTGAACTCCTACTAGTCTTCTTCTAAAGCAATAGTGACATGAGTTTTCGGAAAACGGAACCCGTTAGCCGTATTCTTGGATCGAAAAAAAGCGAGTTGCATGATTCGAATAATCAATTCATTATTGCATTATTGAAAACGACTAGCGGGATCAAGTTTCAAACAATCAGTCATGCATTAATTGCAATCATTGAGGAGGTACACGCCTCATTTAGATTTTGACTGTAATTGCAGAATGTCACACCTTCCTCTAGTTATCGGAGCATGTAACTGCCGACTCTTTTCCCTGCATTCGCTGTAAATATTGCTGTCTGTTTTCCCGCAAACCAAGCTGGCGACCAAAAACCGAACCGCTTTTAAAGAAAAACTAAGGTGACATACCACACAGAGTTTATTTTGTGAATGTGATTACAACCGCAAAACTTACCATACCGTAGTTTGCGCATTGTAGTCGTCTGATTTAAAATGCGCCCGCGTTAACACGCAAACTGTCTAGGGATTCGGTAGTTTGCCCTTTGTCTTATCTTTGCGAGCCATCTGCTTTTTTTTTTTTTTTTTTTTAATCTCCGGTAGTCATGAAATGCAGCCCGGGTCCCTTTACCAATTTTATATGGGTGATACGTAACCCACTCGAATTCGAGTCAAGTTTGACCCTAATTCTTGCCTTTTATACTCGAACGGGCCTACTCGATCGATACTTGCAGCCGCAGACTGTAGACTTTTTAACAAAAATATCGCATACCCAATTTCCACTTCAATAGTAATCGTAAAACAGGCTAACCTGAGTGCTATTTAGGCTATAAAACCAGCGCGCTATTTAGGTATTAATGTCGCTACAGTCTGCAAATGTTAAACACCGCCAGATCAGCTGAGAAAATCAACCTTGACTAACTGTCAAGTTCATAGCCTCGATACCATTCCCAAGGTTCAAGATAGGCGGCCCTTTGGTGTTCGAGGGTGGATAATTTTTAACGATTTCAAAGACACCAAAATAAAACTCCAGCGGTGCTGCCACCAAATGACAAAAACTATTTTCGAAACGCTGGGTATATTGGAGCTTTCAATAAGGTTTTAAATGTGTTCA
>JAHPZR010048342.1:0-7500 GCA_019787425.1 Platygyra sinensis
TTGTTTTCCTAGTTTATTTATTGTATTTGGAGATACTAGCACAATAGTGCTATTTACAATCCGAATTGAGATAAAGTGTATGTATGTATGTATGTATGTATTTGTGCGGCCCGCTTCCCAAAACCTTTACCCTATTTATGACCAAAATCTGCAATATTCCCTACCCAATTTATGACCTGAACAAAACTTCGGAACCCTATTTATAACCCAACCATTACCTGAAAATCCTGTTTCAGACCTGCGTTACAGTTACTTTCTTAGTCCATATCAATGTTAATTACCGTAAACATAATTTGTGAAGGGATTTAATTGATTTTCACTTCGATAATGATGAAAAAGTGGCTTCTCGGCTTAGAAAGAAACCCATAACAAGGCTAGAGTACAAAATCCATACCCTATTTATGACCAAAATGGCCAAAACCAGCTAAAATCAATACCCTATTTATGACTAAAACAGCTGAAAAAACCATACCCTTTGGGGCCTCACATACCTATTTAGCCCATATAAGTGAGTAACCTCCCCCCCCCCCCCCCCCCCGGGATGAAATATAAGCTTAACACAGCTACTAACAACCACGTTCCCAGTTCTCAGGGTCTTTTCCCTGGCTTTGGGGTGGGGTGGGAAAAGACCCTGGCATCGGCTAGTCACGTGTCCATCTTACACCCTGAAATCCTGGGTGTAATAAATTAGCGAGTTAGCATAATCAAAAGTGCTAAAATCATGATGGCGGAGAGGAGTATGGCATCATTTAGTGCGCCCTCGTGCACGCGCGTACTGAAAACATGGTGAAATTGTCTTGATATAGAGCTCTGTCAATTGAAAAATGGCTATAGCTCACCAACGAGCATAGGCACCCCACCTTTTTTTATAGTCATTGTAATGAACTTATCACAAGCTTTGCATGAGAAAAGACTTATCTGATTTCTATTGTTGAAAATTGAAAAATTAGGAAAATAGCACATACACGGTGGTCTTTTCTAGTTTGCCGTTTTGTAACCATGCCAAGAAATTTAGTTCAAATTTTAATCAAGACTTCAGCTTTCTGTCTAAACCAAACTTGAAATGTTTATTTGTGTCAGACACAATGTATTGACTGTAGTTTAAAGCATGTTCTAAAGTGTGTCGGTCACAAAGATTTTACAATTATTACTGGGAATGCGTTCTTGTGATAAGTATTAAATAATGCCAAAATGGGACATTTTCAATGCCTCAGTGCTCCTTAATGAGCATGGGCACCCCCGTTTTTTTATTCAAAATTGAATCTCTGATATGATAAATACTCAGTGGACAAAGTTTGGACGAAAATCTATTTTCAGTTTTATTTCAGAGGAATTACCTTAAGTTACTATGAAGGCGACACTAAGGACAATTAAAAAGTGAATTTATATTTTACCTACGTGTACAAATTTTGGGATACTCTAAAACCATTTAGCTTGTTTATCACTCAAAACTATCACGAAACTGAATGTGGGACACATTAGCAGTTGGTGTTCAAGTTCTCTAGACAACGCAGAATTTAGTCATTTCACATTGTTGTTTTGCAGAGGATGGCAAAGAGATGTACCAAGAATTAGAACGCACATGCACAGCTATTGTTCTACTCATTAAATTTTTTGTTTCATGATGTTTCCCATTGCACTTGCCATTGTGGTTTTCATAACCTTTATCAGCAGAGCAGGTTATGTTGACATCCTTTCAGCCAATCATATTAATCAGATAATGTTTGAAATAGAGTTGCTTCAATGTTGCTATAATCCTAACATGTTAGAGAATAAGAAATAACATAATAAAATAAAATAATAGAACTGTTTTGCTTGTGATTAATTTACAATCCTTTGCATTAATATAAAAACAATAGTTGATAACTATATGATTCACTTTAAAAAAAAAATTTCTTTGAACTAATAATAATTTTAATAATTATTTGCGGTATATGTGCACACAGGATCCTGAAATTAACTTAATCATTCGGCTCAATAATATTTATAGTTACTTTGAACAAGCACTTCTGTTTTTTGATTTCATCTTAACTGATCAGACATTCTTTTGTCTGGACCACAAACATTATTAAATGAGGCTAAATGAAATTTAGGCAAAGTTAAAATCTAGCCAATGCTGTCATTTCCCCAGGATCTGGTGGGGGGGTCCAGGGAGGTCTGCAGGGGCATTGCCATGTGCTTTTGCTGGAGTTGCGTTGCTGGAGTTGCTCGGCTAGCTTGCTTGCTTGCTTTCCCCCCCCCTCCCTCCCACATTTTTGGGTAAGTTTCAATTCCACACACTGGCATTTTCGGTTCAGTGTTGTGTTGACAGGTGTCTGGAGGTGGGCTGTGGCTCGGTTGCCATGGTGACCTCCTTACTACTGAGGAGATTGCTGCCCTCCTCTGTTGCTACCTTTAAGGCACCTACCCTCCAATATTCAATTGGCTCGGAGTTTAACAGGCTTTTCTCAAGTTAGACAAATCAAAAAATTATCAACCTAGTCATAGTTAATAGATCTAGTTTGCAAACCCTAGATTGAAAAAAATATTGTCAGACCACATTCATTGTTTTGTTTATCCTCTAAGACCACAAGTCATGGAAAAGTGCAAAAAAAAAACCTCAGTTAATAATTTTACATGTGGACTTAATGCATGGTTTACAACAATATAACAACTACAATAAATTATTTGCAGGACTCATCTGGTTTGATGACAGTGGGGAAAGTTAGCCAGGAAGAATTAACTTCTTGGGAAAGACTTGGGGAAGGAGGATTTTCAAGCGTGTACAAGGCCAAGCTAAAAGGAAATGATGTTGCTGTTAAGGTGTTGAAAAATCTCGAAGAAACTAAACCCTTGCTTACAGAGGGAAATCTTCTGAGGTTTGTCCAGTGAACTACATTCTTCTGGTATCCTCTTATTAAAAAAAATGTCAGATTAATACAAGGCCTGATAATACCAGAAGAAATTATATCATTCTACCTATGGCTCTCTAAGTCATATATTACTTCAATTTAAAAAGAATTAAATTAAATAATAATTTGAACATGTTTTGAAGAAATTATGCCTACTAGTAACGTTATTAATATAATAATAATTATGCCTGCTAGTAACGTTATTACTCATAGATTGGAAGTTCTGTATTTAACTCTTAACTTTAATGATCTCTTGTTCAATTAAATAATAAAGTTATACTGTCTAAAACTGTTGTTGTCCAAACTCCAAGTGCTAATTACTGAATGCATTTACCTAACATAGTCCATGTCTCTGTAAATTATACTGAATCGCAAAATATGGGAATTGTTGTTGTATAGAAACTTGAGTGAAAGCTAATAGGAGAACAAGAAATGCTGTGAAAACACAAACCATAGGAGTTCTCTCGCTCACTTTCGCAAGTGTTTTATGAGCTCTGCTCATTATAGATTGAATCACAGATTAAAGTGTTTTGAACATCTTTTAAAAGGAAAACCACTTAAGTCAGTTATTAAAATGTAAATTCTCAAGATTGCTTGCCAGATCATTGGGGGAGCAGGGATGGCACAGTGGTGAGAGCGCTCGCCTCCCACCAATGTGTCCCGGGTTTCGATTCCCGGACCTGGCGTCATGTGTGGGTTGAGTTTGTTGTTGGTTCTCTTCTCTGTTCCGAGAGGTTTTTCTCGGGGTCCTCCTCGGGGTCTCGGGTTTTCCCCTCTCCTCAAAAACCAACATTTTCCAAATTCCAATTCGATCTGGAATTGTCAAGCACTGTATCATGAGCCTCTGGCTCGGGTGATTGCGCAAGCACTCCTTGTGTTTGACATTAAATTTGATTTACATTTTTACATTTACATTAGATCAACAGATTGTACTACTGCTAGCACACACTTTCTTATAGGGCATTAATGCTGCAGTTCCTAGAGAGTTTTGCTCAACAACAAAACCCACACAATAACAAATGGAATAAAGCGGGGGTGGGGGGGATCACTGCTCTGTAGTGTGCAGTTCCAGAAAATAGCCATACTTCCCCCACAGAAGGGATTGGAATTTCCTGGGAGCTGGGGGGTTCTTAAAGGCCAAAACATTTAAAGAAATGTATGAAGCTTAATTGAAATTTCCAGAGGGGTGGGGGTCTTAGAAAAATCCCTCTCGTGGGGGAGGTATGGGTATTTTCTGGAATTACACAATTGGCATCAGGTGAACTTCCTAATTTGCCTGACCAAAGCCTAACGTACACTTATCCCCCTAGTGGTAAAACCCGCACTCGCTGTGCTAAACTTGCTATAAATAATAATTGCTTTTAACTAATTCTGGCACACAAATTGTTAAAAATTCATTAAATTTAAGTTAACTTAAATTATCTTTAAATTTATTACTGTCTTATAGGTTTCATGACATTCTCATTCTACGATCCTTCTGGCCTGTGGTTGGAATCGAGAGCTCTGGCCAGACCCGATTTTCTGAGCATGGGCAGAGTATTCGTTTCGCATTGTCAACCAATCAGATTTGCTGGATTTGACGGGAAGTCCGTGAATCATGGACTTCCGGTGTTGGACCAAACCAGAGCTCTCGATCCCAGCCACAGGCCAGAAGGATCGTAGGCTCTAGGGACAAGAATAGTTTCATGATAATAATAGTAATATTATTGATTTATTCATTTTTTCTTTAATATAGAGATCTTCGCCATGACAACATTGTTGCTTTCAGAGGAATGAGCATTTTGGAATGTGATGTCACGTTTGAAAATGCTGTTTCCCATGAAAAATATCTACTGAAAGCTGGAAGTCCTTTCCTAGTTATGGAATACATCCCCAAGAATCTGTACAGATTTGTAGAGGATCACAAGACACCAGAATCCCAGGGACTCCCTAAGAGTCAAGTGTGGACCATCAGTAGAGAAATGGCTAATGGCTTAATGTACTTACACAGTTTGACCCCACCAATCAGTCACCGAGATTTGAAACCTGATAATATTCTGGTGAGTTTTTATTCTCTTTCGCTTCACTCAGCTAGAGTAGAAAAAAATTTCTGTTATGTGTAAGAAAAGGAGATAAATAACACATTCAACAAATTGTTGAGGGAGCTGCCAGCAATCAAATTTATTCACAAAAATCTAAGACATGCTGGTCACAATATAATACAAAATAATGTTGCATGCAATAATAAATTTATTATAATATTAAGGAAAATAGGTTCGGGTAAACTGGTCATTGTCTTAAATGGTGTGATGTTCATGAGTAGGGATATATATTTTGGGTCTGTTTATCCCAATGGGAATTAATACAATACAACCTACATGGTATAATTAGCAATTTTGACAAGTACATTTTATTATGTATGTTATGATTACATGGGGAAGGTATAGCAGGGCTCGAAATAATTTCCGGAGAGTCTCTGGACACGATGACCGGCCAAATTCGTTTTAGCTCGGTCACATACCGTTTCTGGCCGGTCCAATTATATAAAATAAATACAGGGGCCCATGAACCAAAACTGGCATTATATTTTTCCAAAAAACGTTGTTGTTTAGAGCTTATAGCACTTTAAAGCACTCATTGTCAACAACAAAAGTAAATTGCAGCAGCAAAATAAAAATAAGCTTATGTGTGTTAATGGATACACTGTCTGTAAGAGTAAAGACTAACCCGCCACACGTTAAATATCGTTATCGTACACATTAAATTTGTAAATAAGTAAATGCACAGTAAATGCCTCCAAATATAATGATTTCTGGTGTACGTATCACGGTGTGAGATCTTGATCCTAAAACTTCGCCTGTAATCCATGTTACTCCTCATTACAATAAAAGAAAAATTTGCATTAATCGAGAAAAGCTTAGTAACTAGGCATTTTAACTCGGGTGCTCAAGAAATATGGTAAAATTAGAAAGTCTGGAAAGGGAACCGATTGGAAAAAAATATATGAACCATAACTAGTCTATTCATTATTTTTAACTTTGTGACCGGAAGTGCGTGAACCCCGATGTCTGTTTTCAACGCCCGAATTGTAAACAACGGTTCTTGTTGCATTTCACCCAGGATTTCAGATCAAAGCACCGCAAATGACAATACACAGCAACTTGCTACAACTGAAACAACTGAACAGCACGGAAATTTTAATTTATTTCATTTTCAAAACGATCAAATGTGACCGGTCAACATGACCGGCAAGACGAAAGGTTGACCGGTCAACCCCCAAATCAGTTCGGACATTGTCCGTTGACCGGCCGTTATTTCGAGCCCTGGTATAGTGGCCTGATTGTTAGTGCACTGGATTCAGGATTGTGTGGCATGGTCTTGAGTCCAAGTGCTGGACAGGGTTACCTAACGTGTTGTGTTCCTAAAGGCAGCAAGACACTTTACTCTCACAGTACCACTCTCCACCCAGATGTATGGGAACTGGCAAATCTAATGTTGGGGGCTAACCCTGTGATGGACCTTCATCAGATTCAAGGGGGATTAAGAATACTCTCAGTCACTTCATGCTATCGAAACCAGCACAAGCTACAGGTTTTATGGGCCACCCCTGTGATGACCAGCATCCTGTCCAGGGGGAGGAGAAATACCCCGAGGTGCTTGATGATTTCTTTTATATACTGTATGAAAACCGGAGATACATATGTAAGCACTACTCTGTTAGGTAAACAAAGTCTTAACCTACCTTTTTACTTTTCTATTATCTAGTACATGTACATGTAGTTAAAGTCCAAAATAATTTTCTCAATCATTTATTGTTGGTAAGTTAATAATTGTCATTTATTTAACAACTAGAGCCACTACGTGGAACTTACCAGGGCCCAGTGGGACACCGGATTCCATAGTTAATCTTCGTACTCTTTCCTCCCCCTTCTGTGGAGGCTAATATTGACTTATTTTACATTCAGAGACAATTTGAACACCTGCTTAGATGTAAGTAATGTACCAGTCAAATCGAAGCTTAAACATTCCCCCCCCTCCCCCTCGAGCATACCCCGGGCATTTGACGCCTCTTCCTGCCAAGGAGGGAGGGCATTTGATCACCACTCATAGGGGGTGGGGAATGTGATCGCTAGCCTCGACTTCATGTTATGAGTTGGGCTGATTCCATGTGGATTTATAAATCGTGGCGGAGATGGCGGAGACCGAAGTTTGGTGAATTCAAAGTAAAAGTTTGCGTATTCGTGGTGGAATGGTTGAAAACCAAAGCTCTACACAAGCTGTGTTCCGTATTTGAAGGTGTTTAAGAACGATTTATATCTATAATATATAAATATGTGCTGTCTACTAAACCATGTTAACATGCACAGTTGCAGAAGCATAATAGAAACTAATGAAAAGTTAAAACAGTAATCTGGTAATTTTCTCGGGGGTGGGGGCATTTGAACAGCTTTTTGGCCCAGTGAGGGGGGAATCTGAACAAAAATTTTCCAAAAATTCAAATGCCTGGGGGGGGGGGGGGGATGTTTACACTTCGATTTGACTGGTACATAATTTTAATCTTTATTTTGCCAATCAACTTATAATAATTAACAATTATTCTTTGAATTGTGTATTTTTGTTTATAACAGTA
>JAHPZR010048342.1:10000-13390 GCA_019787425.1 Platygyra sinensis
TTTGAAAACTGCCTAGTAATTATTATGGCTGTCCTTTTACAGGACCATTTCTGGCTGTGTTCTGCAAGGTGTTGGATCTTGTATGGACATAAAAATGTTAACTAAACCCGTTGAATGAACCTTAAATCATCTTCTGCATGAAACAAAACATCTTATAACAAGCGGATTCAGATATCAGGTTTGTGCCAAATTACTTCAATCAATGCTTAAGTGGAGCTGTTCTTTAGGAACACAACACGTTGGTAACCCTGTCCAGCACTTGGACTCAAGACCATGCCACACAATCCTGAATCCAGTGCACTAACAATCAGGCCACTATACCAGGGCTCGAAATAACGGCCGGTCAACGGACAATGTCCGAACTGATTTGGGGGTTGACCGGTCAACCTTTCGTCTTGCCGGTCATGTTGACCGGTCACATTTGATCGTTTTGAAAATGAAATAAATTAAAATTTCCGTGCTGTTCAGTTGTTTCAGTTGTAGCAAGTTGCTGTGTATTGTCATTTGCGGTACTTTGATCTGAAATCCTGGGTGAAATGCAACAAGAACCGTTGTTTACAATTCGGGCGTTGAAAACAGACATCGGGGTTCACGCACTTCCGGTCACAAAGTTAAAAATAATGAATAGACTAGTTATGGTTCATATATTTTTTTCCAATCGGTTCCCTTTCCAGACTTTCTAATTTTACCATATTTCTTGAGCACCCGAGTTAAAATGCCTAGTTACTAAGCTTTTCTCGATTAATGCAAATTTTTCTTTTATTGTAATGAGGAGTAACATGGATTACAGGCGGAGTTTTAGGATCAAGATCTCACACCGTGATACGTACACCAGAAATCATTATATTTGGAGGCATTTACTGTGCATTTACTTATTTACAAATTTAATGTGTACGATAACGATATTTAACGTGTGGCGGGTTAGTCTTTACTCTTACAGACAGTGTATCCATTAACACACATAAGCTTATTTTTATTTTGCTGCTGCAATTTACTTTTGTTGTTGACAATGAGTGCTTTAAAGTGCTATAAGCTCTAAACAACAACGTTTTTTGGAAAAATATAATGCCAGTTTTGGTTCATGGGCCCCTGTATTTATTTTATATAATTGGACCGGCCAGAAACGGTATGTGACCGAGCTAAAACGAATTTGGCCGGTCATCGTGTCCGGAGACTCTCCGGAAATTATTTCGAGCCCTGCTATACCTTCCCCATGTAATCATAACATACATAATAAAATGTACTTGTCAAAATTGCTAATTATACCATGTAGGTTGTATTGTATTAATTCCCATTGGGATAAACAGACCCAAAATATATATCCCTACTCATGAACATCACACCATTTAAGACAATGACCAGTTTACCCGAACCTATTTTCCTTAATATTATAATAAATTTATTATTGCATGCAACATTATTTTGTATTATATTGTGACCAGCATGTCTTAGATTTTTGTGAATAAATTTGATTGCTGGCAGCTCCCTCAACAATTTGTTGTGTTATTATCTCCTTTTCTTACACATAACAGAAATTTTTTTCTACTCAGCTGAGTGAAGCGAAAGGGAATAAAAACTCACCAGAATATTATCAGGTTTCAAATCTCGGTGACTGATTGGTGGGTTCAAACTGTGTAAGTACATTAAGCCATTAGCCATTTCTCTACTGATGGTCCACACTTGACTCTTAGGGAGTCCCTGGGATTCTGGTGTCTTGTGATCCTCTACAAATCTGTACAGATTCTTGGGGATGTATTCCATAACTAGGAAAGGACTTCCAGCTTTCAGTAGATATTTTTCATGGGAAACAGCATTTTCAAACGTGACATCACATTCCAAAATGCTCATTCCTCTGAAAGCAACAATGTTGTCATGGCGAAGATCTCTATATTAAAGAAAAAAATGAATAAATCAATAATATTACTATTATTATCATGAAACTATTCTTGTCCCTAGAGCCTACGATCCTTCTGGTCTGTGGCTGGGATCGAGAACTCTGGTTTGGTCCAACACCGGAAGTCCATAATTCACGGACTTCCCGTCAAATCCAGCAAATCTGATTGGTTGACAATGCGAAATGAATACTCTGCCCATGCTCAGAAAATCGGGTCTGGCCAGAGCTCTCGATTCCAACCACAGGCCAGAAGGATCGTAGAATGAGAATGTCATGAAACCTATAAGACAGTAATAAATTTAAAGATAATTCAAGTTAACTTAAATTTAATGAATTTTTAACAATTTGTGTGCCAGAATTAGTTAAAAGCAATTATTATTTATAGCAAGTTTAGCACAGCGAGTGCAGGTTTTACCACTAGGGGGATAAGTATAAGTTAGGCTTTGGTCAGGCAAATTAGGAAGTTCACCTGATGCCAATTGTGTAATTCCAGAAAATACCCATACCTCCCCCATGGGAGGGATTTTTCTAAGACCCCCACCCCTCTGGAAATTTCAATTAAGCTTCATACATTTCTTTAAATGTTTTGGCCTTTAAGAACCCCCCAGCTCCCAGGAAATTCCAATCCCTTCTGTGGGGGGAGTATGGCTATTTTCTGGAACTGCACATTACAGAGCAGTGTTCCCCCCACCCCCACTTTATTCCATTTGTTATTGTGTGGGTTTTGTTGTTGAACAAAACTCTCTAGGAACTGCAGCATTAATGCCCTATAAGAAAGTGTGTGCTAGCAGTAGTACAATCTGTTGATCTAATGTAAATGTAAAAAATGTAAATCAAATTTAATGTCAAACACAAGGAGTGCTTGCGCAATCACCCGAGCCAGAGGCTCATGATACAGTGCTTGACAATTCCAGATCGAATTGGAATTTGGAAAATGTTGGTTTTTGAGGAGAGGGGAAAGCCCGAGATCCCGAGGAGGACCCCAAGAAAAACCTCTCGGAACAGAGAAGAGAACCAACAACAAACTCAACCCACACATGACGCCAGGTCCGGGAATCGAAACCCGGGACACATTGGTGGGAGGCGAGCGCTCTCACCACTGTGCCATCCCTGCTCTCCCCAATGATCTGGCAAGCAATCTTGAGAATTTACATTTTAATAACTGACTTAAGTGGTTTTCCTTTTTAAAAGATGTTCAAAACACTTTAATCTGTGATTCAATCTATAATGAGCAGAGCTCATAAAACACTGCGGAAAGGTGAGCGAAGAGAACTCCTATGGTTTGTGTTTTCACAGCATTTCTTGTTCTCCTATTAGCTTTCACTCAAGTTTCTATACAACAAACAATTCCCATATTTTGCGATTCAGTATAATTTACAGAGACATGGACTATGTTAGGTAAATGCATTCAGTAATTAGCACTTGGAGTTTGGACAACAACAGTTTTAGACAGTATAACTTTATTATTTAATTGAACAAGAGATCATTAAAGTTAA